>JANBXA010000732.1:1590000-1715000 GCA_030556225.1 Cricetiscus sungorus
TGTGCCAGCCTCTGTCTCTGCCCTGACTCAGCAACTCTGTTCTCCTTCCTCTACTGTCCTGGTCTCTCCTCTCACCTCCTCTCTGATGTCTCTCTCCATCCCCTGAGGATGAGCTAACGAGGCAGAGCCAGTCTGATTAAGAAGCTCTTTCCTCTAGATAGTCAAATGGGGTTACTGCAGGAGTATCTTGTCTTCACTGGCAGGCCTGCAGCTTTGCGCAAAGCTGAGATCTGCACCTCAGCCTCGGAGTAACTTCTGCAGATGGCAGGGTTTTACAGACAGACCAGCATGCTGGAACTAGAGGGCTGCCAGGCTTAAGGGGAGTGACTGCCATCTGAACCTCACCTGCACCAGCAGAGGGCGTACAGCCATCAGGAACTATGACCATAGCCTAGTCGACTCCCGAGACTGCCCTAGGAGAGAGATTAACTCACCACAGAAAAGTAAGGGCTGAAAGACAGAGATGGCAAAGGAGAGAGAAGGCACTTGGAACAGAGTAACAAGATGGAGGACAGGAGAAAACAGGATTGAGGGGACACAGGACAAAGGCTGGACATGTGAGAGAGATTGGGGAAGAAGTGGGAAGAAATATCCCAAAAGAAAAGTGGAGCTGGGACCTGGCAGAGGCAGATGGAGCTCCGTGAATTCAAGACCAGCCGACCTACAGAGTTAGTTCCAGGACAGCCAGAGCTATACGGAGAACCCCTTTCTAAAAAAAAGAAAAAGAAAGAAAGAAGGAAGGAAAGAAAGAAAGAAAGAAAAGATAGAGGCGGAGCTGGGAAGTAGAGGAGGAAGGAGGAGGCAGAAACAGTGTCTCTTAGGATGGTGTCTCTGTACCAGTGTCCTTGCTGGGCCACAGAGCCCTCCTTTGTAACACTGGATGATGGAGAGCAGTAGGCCAGCTGAAGTCCGCCTCCCTAAGTGACCTGGGCTCCTAGTGCCCTCCCATGGGAGCCAGGTGAGTCCGGAAGTGTCAGGGTGAGAAAGGGGATTCTTGTGCTGGAGGCAACTGTAGCAGCTCCTGATGTTCTGCCTCAGACCCATCTACAGGGATAGCAGCTGCCGGGGTTCCAGTACTCCAGAAGTGCCTGCAGTTAGGTGCCAAGCAGAGGCCCACAAACATTTTGTCCCATTCTTCTCTAGGAAGGAAGTAGCTTTCCTAGAGGACACTGCTGAGGCTCAGAGGTTGGGTCCTGAGCCTGCTGGGGTGTGGGACCAGCTGCTCACTTCATTCCCCAGCTCGCCCTAAAACCCTGCAGCCATGTGCAGTGGGCATTCATCTCAGCAAGCCAGGCCAATGAAAGGTTTGAAAGCGCCTCCAGCTTGGAGAAGCTCCGAGGAGCCTGCTGTATTCATGAAGGATGAATATAACTGTAGATGAGCAGACCCCAGGGGAAGATAGGCGCATGGGCACACACATACACAATGGGCCGACCTGAGCCAGGTGAGAGCTGCCTACCAACACACACACACACACGTGCACACACACGCGCCACATATGGGTATGCACATATATTCACATACATAGACACACACATGTGCACACACACGCGCCACATATGGGTATGCACATATATTCACATACATAGACACACACATGTGCACACACACCACATATGGGTATGTACATATATTCACATACATAGACACACAGCATGTACTACACATACATAGACACACACATGTGCACACACATAACCACATATGGGTATGTACATATATTCACATACATAGACACACACATTGCACATACACACTGAACAAACCACACATGCATGCACGTACACACATCTTCACATATGGGGTGGAGCAGCCTTCTCTGTCCTCGTGAGGAGGGATTTTACTGGTATGAAAACAGACCTCCCAAAGAAAGAGCCTTGCCACAGACATGCTGTGTGCTGCTGACTCAGGGGAGTCTAACAGGAGGCTCAGCTCCCAACCCCTGCTACCCTGCTTAGGCAGCCCCATCCCTCCTCTTCCTCTTGGTGCTGGCCCTGAGCTCCTGCAGCGCAGGTGACGCCATGCTGGGGATGAGGGACCTGGTCCCTTGGGCAGCTGAAAGAAGGGCTGCAGTGGCAGGATCAATGTAGGCTGCCCACGCCTTATCGGATTGTTCCGGCTCTTCCCAGAATCCTCTCTTGCTTTCCTCAAGCCTGGTGCCCTTTGCCCACAGCCTGGGAGGCTGGAGAAGGGAGGAGGTGAGGGTCATCTCAGAGCTCGCTAATGGCTCCTGAGCCCATTGGAAACAAAAGATTAGATAGCAGGGGCATTCCCTGGCCTGAGAGGGGGCCACGTGGGAGCCTTCACCTTCTGCCTTACTGGAAGCCTCCTGCTGTCTTTGACCAGTCCCAACCACAGGCAGCTCTGAGCAAATTATCCCCAACTGAGCAGCAAGACCCTGGTGTCTCCTCATTTCTCTACAGTGTGCCTCTGGGAGCAGCCTGAGGAAGGGAATCCAGGACCACTGCTCAGTCTAGAGGAACAAATCCTTAACTCCACATTTGAAGCCTGTGATCCTCACAAGACAGGTGGGGGCTGGGGAGACACAGGGAGGGCTGGGCCCTTCAGGAACAGGAAACTGACATGGGTAACGGGATGGACTAGAAAGGGCTCAAGACCCTGGTAAGAAATGAGCCTCTGGCCTGCTCCAGCAGTGAGCACTGCCCTGGCTCATCCTCTTTGGTCCACTCTGAGATGGACGGGAAAACTTGACTCAGGGGAGGGACTTGCCCCAGGTTCTTCTGCATGCTGTGGGACTGTCACCAACCCACTGATGGCAGTCACTGTCCACAAGCCATGGCCTGCCCCCCTGGCCATCGCCCAGCCCAGTCTCCCCACCATGCTCTGCCCCAGGCACTGTGGCTGTGACACACCTCCTGGCCTACCTGGAGGCTGTGACAGGACAGGGCCCCCAGGATGTGCGCCTCCAAACACTGGCCCGAAGTTTGGACCCTTATGGGGAAGGTGCTGGAGCTACTGTGGAGTTGGACACCTTTCTAGTAGTCATGCGGAACTGGATTGCAGCCTGCCAATTGCATGGGTGAGTCCCTGCACCAACAGCCTGCCAATTGCATGGTGAGTCCCTGCACCAACAGCCTGCCAATTGCATGGGTGAGTCCCTGCACCAACAGCCTGCCAATTGCATGGTGAGTCCTTGCACCAACAGCCTCCCACCTGGCAAGTCTTTCAAATTTGCTCTGCAGCCAGTACCAGTTAGGCCCAGGGACCCTGTGTGGTTGGCTTGAAGCTAAGGAAAGACGTGTGGAAAGATCGGGAGGGGAAGGGGTCCAGGGGGTAGAATACAAGGGTTGCCCTTCACAGCCCAGGCCCTGCCATCTGGCCTTACCCTCCACCCACAGAGCCTCTCTCACCAGATGTCCTCCCCTCCACCGCCCGGGCCCTAACAGGCACAGGTCGTGGCTGTGGTGGCTGCAGGGGACCTGAGCCACTTGCCTTTGATACAGGGGATTAGAGCGGGCAGAGGAGACCGCCTTCGGGGGAGCCGTGGCTTCTCCACACCTGCCATCTGGTGAGACTATTTATAGAAGGAAACGGGTGGCGGGGGTCAGCAGGGTTAGCAGGGACCTCTCATCTGCTCACTCCACACAGCAAGGACCAAAGAGACAACTGGGGCTTTTGCTCGGCCTGCAGCTGTGGTGGCTTTCAGGGGCAGCCCCCTCATCCTGGACTTTGGGGTCAGGTTTCCAGTCCCCTCCTCCCAGCTCCAGCCCTAGTGTAGAGACTGAGGACACTGCAGCTCCCTTGCTGTCCAGCTGGGGGCCCTAGGGCACCTACACTATTGAAGTCTTTGCTTGGTACAGGGCAGGCTTGGCCTGCTAGGCTCCTCCTCTAGGCCCTGCCCACCCCCACACACCTCTTAGACCAGCTTGCCTTTCCTTGAGAACAGGCATCTGTCCAGCTGTTTCCCAGCCCTGTCTGCTAGGGTACTGGGTGCACAGGACCTCACACCTTAGAGGTGTGCCACTAAAAAGTGCCGTGCAGAACCCAGGCTGCAGCCCTCTTGGCATTCTCTTTGCTTGCTTGCTTTGGTTTCAGTTTGGTTTTTTTTGTTTGTTTGTTTGTTTGTTTGTTTGTTTGTTTTTTGAGACAGGCTTTCTCTAGCTGTAGATATCTGTGTAGGTATCTATCTGTGGCTATCCAGTAACTCACTCTGTAGACCAGGC
Organism: Cricetiscus sungorus; assembly: GCA_030556225.1. Lineage (NCBI taxonomy): Eukaryota > Metazoa > Chordata > Mammalia > Rodentia > Cricetidae > Cricetiscus > Cricetiscus sungorus. The sequence goes on from JANBXA010000732.1 coordinate 1,594,185, forward strand.
TGGTCTTGAACTCATAAAAATCACCCTGCCTCTGCTTCCTGGCTGCTGGCATTAAAGGTATATGCCACCATACCCAGCTCTTGGCATTCTCTTGAACCTTGAGGCTTCTTTAGTCTTGGGGACCAGGGAGGAATGTGAGCAGCAGAGAGTTGGGCCAGGTCAAGTAGGGGAAGACACAGAGAGAAAGGAGGCTTCAGCAGAGGCTGGGGAATGCCCAGGGAGAGAGTAAGGTAGAGTGAGGATGGGGGTGCCGGGAGGTAGAGAGAAAGCAGCTGAGCGCCAACCCTGGCAGACAGGTGGTGCTGAGGGCCTGAGGGAAGCTCGGCAGAGAGTGGGCTCCAGGCAAGCATAAGCTAGCAGTCTATGTGTAAGAGTGCTTAGCCCAGGGGACCCAAAGCCACGTGTGGAAACTGGGATGCCAGAGTCCTGGGACAGCTCCTGGGTCCTTTGACACCCAAACGTTTAGTCAGCAGAGTCCAACCTCCTTTTGTCTGTCTCTTCCAGCATGCCCAGAAGCAGAGGAGCCAGCCAACCTAGAGAGCTTTGGAGGAGAAGACCCCAGGCCTGAGGGGTGCCTGTCCTCCCCGCCCCATCCCACTCCATCCTCTCGAGTCTGCCTGGGGGTTGGGAGTGGGGACATTGATGCCTTTTGGCTCAGGAGAGCCTTGGAAATGTGATTGTCTTCCGAGGAGCCCTTGCCCTGGCTGCCGGCTCCTGCTCCACCTGGGAGCCTGGGGCAGTGAGAGCAGGAGCACAGTTGGTGACCAGGCCCTTGCTGCCCTCAGGCCCGGCACAGCGGAGCTGCTGAGCAGCCTAGAGGACCTGGAGCTCAGCAACCGCCGCCTTGCTGGGGAGAACGCCAAGCTGCAGCACAGCGTGGAGACCGCTGAGGAGGGCTCAGCGCGCCTCGGGGACGAAATTGCAGCCCTGCGCAAGCAGCTGCGCAGGTGAGTGTCTGTCTGCCTTGCTACCCAAGAGCCTGGGCCTTGTCTTCAAGCCGAAAGGGTTCAGTCTGACCGTCACCTCCAGCTTTCCCTCAGCCCCCTTCCTTTCCTTCTGTGTGCTCCATGCTCTCTTCCCCCAGTGAAAAGTGAGCAATGTCCCCCTGCACTGCATGCCCCACCCCCTTTCTCTGCGTCCCTGTACCCCTTGCTTGTTCTAACAGTCTCATAGCTTCCCCTCTCGGTCTGGACTGTTTTGCCCCAGTCTCTGCCTCCGCTCACATCTGTGCCACCCATCAGCACCCAACAGGCCCTGCAGGTGGCCAAGGCTTTGGATGAGGAGCTAGAGGACCTGAAGTCTCTGGCCAAGAGCCTGCAAGAGCAAAACCGAAGCTTAATGGCCCAGGCCCGGCACACTGTGAGTGCTAGCGGGTATATCTGGCGATAGCAAAAGGGGAGAGGTGAAGGGGCAAAAGTTACCGGACTTCCAGGTCCTGTTCTCCCCATAGTCATTCCCCCAAGCCTACCGTCCTCCCTCATGAGTCCCCACCCAGTGACAGTGACAGTGTGCCTCGGTGAGGGAGGGTGATAGGGCCAGGCCTGCAACCAATTCTGTGCTCTCTGGGGTGGGCCAGGAGAAGGAGCAGCAGCACCTGGCGGCTGAGGTGGAGACTCTGCAGGAGGAGGTAAGCTGAGGCCCACCCACCTCCAGGGGCCCACAGGCTGTGTCCCCGGGCTCACGCTGAGGCCTGGCTGCTGCTTCCCTTGTCTGCATTGTGTGCCCCCACCTTCAGGGGAGCACGCCAGTGGCTTCACCACACGGGTCGGTGTGAGGTTTAAACCAGAAGATGCTTAGAAAATGTAAGGTTGCACAGTAAAATCCCGTAAACTGGCGTTGCTGCCATACAATATTCGGGAGTCTGAAGCAGGAGGAGTTTGAGTTCAAGACCAGCCTGGGCTATGTAACAAGACTGAAAAAAAATGTCAGATATCATTATTTATATCAGTGTGTTGCTCTGATCCCTGGCAATGCAAATGAAACAGCACAAACTTATAGAACTTTTTTAGACATAGGTTCTGAAGATACCAGCAGAAGCATGATGGGCCAGTTCAGGCCTGCGAGTCTTCCCTTCCCTTCTAAGCTCTTGTTTGATTTTGGTGGTGCTGGAGATGGCGCTCTGGGCCTTGGGCATATGCTGGGCAAGCAGCCACCAGGCCTGGATGTTCTCCAGGAGCCTGCACAGCCAGGTTGTGATAATGGTGAAGTGATGGTATTTACCTGAGGGCCAGCCCCTACAACTCAGACCTCTTTAAGTCCCTGTTCATTCTTGAGTTCTCGTCCACACTGAAATTCACCAAGTGTTCAATGATACCCACACCATCCCTCCTCCCCCAAGGTGGGTTCACATCCCAGGCAGCATTGGTCCTCACTTGACCCCCTCCTCCACTTAGCCACCCATGGGGAGGTTAGAATTGCCTTCAGATCTAGGCTTAGCCAATGCTAGGATGCCTGCTCCTCTCCTGGACGGTGGCTTCAGCACAGCCACGGGAGGGGGGGTGGCTGCACGTATATGGTGCCCTGCAGCAGTTCTGGGTGAGTGGGAGGGACACTCACTCAGAATCAGGTGTCCCCCGCCCCCACACCTTGTCAGCCGGGGCTTTTCAACCCCAGCTTCTCTCCTGAGTCTCTGTGTTTGCACTGGCTTTTACCGAAACCCTAGTCTCTCTTCACTGTGTGTGTGGCTCTCTTGAGCCGTCATCCCCCTTCCAGGGCAGCGGGAGTCCCTGGGCAGGATGGCTGCTGCATTCAGTCGGGAGAAATGTCTTGTAGAACATTTTTTAAAGATTTTAATTTGCCTATGAGTGTTTTGCTTATATGTATGTCTGTACACTATGTGAGTGCTTAGTGCCTGTGGAGACCAGAAGAGGGTATGGGAGTCCCTGGAACTGGAGTTACAGATGGCTGTGAGCCACCCTGTGGGTGCTGGGAACTGAACCTGGGTCCTCTGGAAATACAGCCAGTGCTCTGAACCCCTGAGCCATCTCTCCAGCCCCCAGAACATTTCTTTTTAAAGAATGAAGGAGACCGACTCCCAGCAGGCAGATGTCTGTGAGTACAAGACTAGTCTGGTCCAAGTAGTGAGTTTCAGGACTACTAGTGTTATGTAGAGAGACCATGTCACCAAAAGGGGGAAAAATGGAGACCTCTCTGTGCACGGCCCTGTCACAGCTCACAGGCACCCTGTTGTTCCTGTTTGTTCCCTGATGTCTACAGCACCAGCGGGCTATAACATGCCAGCTCCAAGGGAACAGGCCAGTTATGCCCAAAGCAATTTCTGGGGTCTGGGTGGCTTAATGGCTTTTTTTAAAATGTATGCATGTATGTATGTATGTATGTATGTATGTATGTATGTATGTGTGTGAGTGCTCTGTCTGCATGTATGCCTGCACACTAGAAGAGGGAGGGCACCAGATCTCATTAATGGATGATTGTGAGACGCCATGTGGTGGCTGGGAATTGAACTCAGGGCCTCTGGAAGAGGAAACAGTGCTCTTAATCAATGAGCCGTCTCTCCAGCCCTGTCTTTGTTGTGGTTTCCCGAGAATGGGGCCCAGGTTCTATCATGTGCTAGGCAAGCCCTGGGTTTTTTGTAACAGGGTCTCACTGTGTAGTGTGGGCTGGATTTGAACTCCTAATCCTTCTGCTTTAGCCAGGTAAGATCTGGGACTGTAGGCAAGCTCCTGCATACCCAGCCTCTCACTAGTTTTTTTGTTTTGTTTTGTTTTCCTACTTGTGGCCTTAAAGTCACAGAAAGCTCAAGGCAGATGGAGAGGCACCAGCCACACTCCTGCCTCTCTCTGTAGAAGGGAGCATGGGAGGGTGTGTCACCTTCAGCATGGAGCTAAGACAGACAGCCAGCTGGGGTTGGGATGGCAGCTTCTTTAGCAGGCAGGGTTCCTTGTCACCACCCCAGGGCAAGTGAGGCAAGACAGCTAGAGTCAGCCCTGTGAAGCTGCCACAGCACCCCTGCCTCCTGCCCCTACCGAGGAACTGTGGCCAACTCCATGCTAACTCCACGCGAGAGCCATTCTCGGCTCCTGGCTGGCCTGCTGCAACTGCCCGCTGACTCTAGACATTGAGATCTCAGGTTACAGTCAGGCCTGCTAAAGAGACAGGACACTCAGCCTCAAAGTTCTGGCTGCTGGCTGAATCCCAAAACCCACAGCCGTGCTTCTGCAGAAGGCTGCAGGGTGCTTTCGGGCCCGCCAGGTGGCAGGTGTTGACCAGCACTCCCAGCTGTCCTTCCTCCGCCCTCAGCAGAAGCCCAGGCTGCTGAGGTGAGTGAGAGCCCTTGGTGGCCTGGAGAGGAACAAGGCTGGGGACCAGAAGAGGTGGCCTCTGTCTCCCAGGGCTCTGCAGAAGGATGACCTGTGTCAAGCTTCAGGTGCCCAGAAACTTGGACTTTGAATTGTCATATTCTTGTTTGTTTGTTTGTTTGTTTGTTTGTTTGTTTTGAGACAGAGTTTCTGTGTAGCCCTGGCTGTCCTGGAAGTCTCTGTAGACCAGGCTGGCCTCGAACTCAGAGATCTGCCTGTCTCTGCTTCCTGAGTGCTGGGATTAAAAACAACCACCCGGCTTGTTTTTTATTTTTGAGACAAGGTCTTGATAGGTAGCCTAGGCTGGCCTGGTACCCAAAGCCACCCTCCCTACCTCAGCCTCCCTCCCTGGTGTTGAGATGATAGGTGTATTTCCTCACACCAGCTCGGGCCTCCTCGGTGAGCCTTGGGCTAGCATTCTCTGCTTACCCCTTCCGTGTCTCCACTTCTGCCCTGTGCACCTTGTGGCTAGGGTGACACCACTTCTCTTGTCTTTTGTCACCCAGGGCTTCATCTGCCCCATGAAAAGGTTGAGCATTACAAGTGGGACTGGGGCTGGGCACTGATGGCACATGCCTTTAATCCCAGCACTCTATGGAGGCTGAGGCAGGCAGATCTCTGAGTTCAAGGCCAGCCTGGTCCACAGAGTGAGATGCAGGACAGGCTCCAAAGCCACAGAGAAACCCTGTCTCAGAAAATAAAATAAAATAGAAATATAGAGGCAGGACTACACATCACACAGATGGGGGTGGCCTTGCCAAGCATTTTAGCATCTATTCAGTTTCCTCTGTAGAGCTGAGGGGAAGGATGCTATTAATGGCTGTACAGCCACAACAGGATTCTGTTACAGAGCCGATATAATGTGCACAGTGCAAGCCCTGGATTTCCCTGCCTGCTTGCAGGAAGGGAAAGGGCACACGGGGTTCATGTGGGGTCCACATCTGGGGGCATGGCGTCTGCACAGGCCTGTGTAAAGTCCTCTGTGTGCCAGCCATAGTCTCCACGCCCAGGCAAACAACAAGACTGCTTAATTTTGTTGCTAACTTTGAGTTATGGTTTCGCAGAAGGAAATAAGTTGTCATGAGTAGGTAAACACTGGGGTTGTTCCGGGGGAAATAGAAGATCTGATTTCAAATGACTGAATTAGACAGAAAAGCAAACTGTATGGGGAAAAGAAAGAAACCAAAATATAATTATTGCAGCTGGGCATGAGGATTAAATGTAGTGGCCCATATCTGCTGGAGCAGGAGCATTGTAAGCTCAAAGCCAGCCCACGCTATGTATTGATTGTGTGTGTGTGCACGTGCGCACGCGTGTGTGTGCATGCGTGTGTGCGTGTGTGCACGCGTGTGTTTGCACATGTGTGTTCTGGGCTCATACTTTCCTTTAGTTTTGTATGTTAGGAAACAAGAGTTTACGTATCTATAAACATTCTCTAACATTTATATCTGGTCTATGCCAGGCACTACTGACTCTGATTTAAATGTTTGCGCTCATTAGCAGTCAGTGGTCCTGTGTTAGCAGAAGAGCTTTGCGATCTGGAATATATTCTCCACTCCTCTGTGCCTAAGTTGCCTTCATCTTTAAAAATGGGGAAAAGAAATGGAATCTCACACGCCAATGCTTGGAAGTTATTCACTCATTTAGCTCACAGGGGCCCATGAAGTCCATGCCGCCTATGGAGGGGTCCCAGCTGAGGGCCCAGCAGGGTGGTGGCAGAGTAAAGGACTGAATGCCAGCTGTTAACATTAGCACTGAGACTGGGTGAGCAAGGCTGTTCCTCCCTCCAGAACGGGAAGCTGCTAGCAGAGCGAGATGGAGTGAAGAGGCGGAGTGAGGAGCTGGCCACAGAGAAAGATGCTTTGAAGGTGCAGCTCACCTCCCGCACCCAAGTCAGCACTGCCCTGCTGAGAACAGGGTCCTGCGTCAGAGTCCACATGGCTCAGGAGGCTCAGCTGGAGTCCCCTTCAGAGCAGCTGGCACCCATGGGTGTTACTGGAGGCTGAGGGGAGATATGGGGGGGCTGAGGGGAGATATGGGGGGCTGGGAGGCTGGGTGAAGAGATGAATAGGCTCTTTCCTTGGCAGCGACAGCTCTGTGAGTGTGAACAACTCATTTGCCAGCGTGAAGCAGTCCTCTCAGAGGTGAGGGGCAGGGAGGGGCAGGCCTACCCTTAGCATGTCTTCCTAGCCCCTCCTTGTGTGGCAGGAGCCCACCCAGCTCTGAGCCCTGGGCAAACGGCCCAGGCCTCCTCAGGTCAGTGTGGCCTGCCAGGCCTGGGAGCTACTTTGCTCCAGACTTCTCCAACTCAGCCAGCTCCCACTTCAGCAGCCTCATGTCTTAGGAGACTGAACCCTGGCTCTGTGTTCCCCAGCGTACCCGCCATGCAGAAAGTCTGGCGCAGACGCTAGAGGAGTATAAAGCCACCACCCAGGTAGAGTGCCCACGGTGCCTCCAGTGCCATCGTTACGGGGTCTCAGCGTCTGCTCTCTCTCTTCCCTCTCCACCCCTTCCTCCCTCCCCCGGCACCTCTCAGGGAGCTCCTGTCCCCTCCCTCAGCAGAGTGCCCCCTTGAAGAGTCTCCTCTGCCTTTGCCATGTCCATGGCTGTGCCTTATGCTCTGGGCCTCTGTGCTCTCCTAGTCTGTGAGTTTCTGCCACTGTTTCTTCATCCTGGTCCTTGGCAGTTTGTATCTGTGAAGGGGAACCCAAAGTGTGTGGTCCACCTGGGCCCACGCTCTGCCTTCCTTACAGGAGCTAAGGCAAGAGATCTGGAACCTGGAGGAGCGGTTGAGTCTGAGCCAGGAGGGCCCAGAAGAGTGAGTGGGTACTCGGGAGGGGGCAGGGAGGAGTGTTAGGTCACCGGGGAGGGCAAAGAAGGGGCAGGAGGGGGCTGGGCCACAGGGCGGAGGCTGCAGATGGTGGACCAAAAGGCAGGCCTCCCCGCTGTGGCCAGGCTCCTGGAAAGGGCTGAGGCAGGAAGAGCAGGCTGGACCATGGCACTGCCTCCATCACTGGACTTGGAGATCCAGGCTATCCGGCAGGTAGGCTCTGTTTCCATGGAATGTTCTGGAGGGCACCAGGACACAAATTCCATGTGTCCCTGTGCAGACCCTCACTCCTGACCCATAGTCCCAGAGGCCTCACACTGCTGCCAGAGCAGCACCTCCCTAGTCACTGCCTTCGCCAGCTTGCTCTGCCTCAGCCCCAGCCCTGAGAAGTCCCCTGTGGCCCTGTTCCATAACATCTCCTACCAATCTATGGATCTATGGTCCCTTCACTAATTCCCCCTTCCTATTCCAGACCCCCACCTGCCAGTCTGCCCCAGCTCGTCCCCCTCTACCCTGCCTGGGGCCCCGCCCCAGCTCCTCCCCCTCTACCCTGCCTGGGCCCCCGCCTCGCTCTGGCCCTCCCAGGTTCGGATGCAGCCTCTGTTTCCCAGGAGAGGGATGCATCGGGTGCCCGCCTCTCCAGTCCTCTGTGTGGAGTGTGGCAGTGGGAGGAGGCTGAGTTTCCCGCTGAGGACCTTGCTAGGGATCAGGTGAGCAGAGGGGACTCTGAACCATAGAAGTTCAGGTCCCCAAGAGGATCTCAGGGTCCCACTGACCCTCTCAGTCCTCCTGCTGTGCCATACTTACCTGAGAGCCTGCTGCATGCTAATTAATGGTGCAGCCCTAGCCAACAGGACACACCCCTGCCCTCAAGCTGCCCTGAAGAAGCCCTGTCATCATCCCCTTATTTACAAGTGTGCGTGTTGTGGGAGGCATGAAGTGTCTTTGAGAGAAGTTGCTGGGCAGTGGTGGCGCATGGCTTTAATGACAGAGCTTGGGAGGCAGCGTCTTAGAGCACATCTAGCGGCTACAAGAGCAGCCAGGTGCACAGGCCTGGGGGTCACCAAGTACTAGGAAACTGTTGGGATGGGTGTGGTGACTCACACTGCAGTTCTAGAACTGGGAAGGCTGAAGCAGGAGGCTTACCATGAATGTGAGGCCAGCCTGAGCTGGAGTTAGACGCTACCTTGAGAAGAAAAGAAGAAAGATGATGTGGGGCAAGGTGGCCACGCAGCTGTATCCCAGCTCCTAGGAATTAGAAGCAGGAGGGGTTCAAAGCCATCCTCTGCTACATAGTGAGCTCATACCAGCTCCAACAACATGAGGACGCTGAACACAAGAAGACAACACAGGCACAACGGAGGCATCTCTGGCCCTGGGCCCGTTGGAGGGTCAGGGAACAGCCTAGAACCCCAGAGGGCAGCGGGGAGAAAGCAGTGAGCCCCCTCCTGGCAAAGGCTGGTGGATGGGGGCACCCTGGGAATATTGATCTCTGGTCTCAAAAGGAGCTACGAAGTCACCAGCATCCATGGCATATGTGGCTTTTCCTGGGTGCTGAGGGTGCCTGGCTGGAGTTGGGTCAGAAGCTCAGAGAGAGGGTTCCCTGGTGCAGTGTCAAGGAGACCAAACCTTAATGTTCTGCAGAGAAACTTCCAGAGAGAAGCAGTGTCTGCTCCAGAAGGAAGTAGGACATCATCTTTAAGGTAAGGAGCAGGTTGAAGGAGCCGCCCTCCCTCAGCCACAGGTGATGTGGCTCCGGCTGTTGGAGGATAAGGACTATGGCGCCCTGCAAGAGCCAGCCTCCCTCTCCTCATTCCTCAGTCTGTGGCTGCCTCATAACTCGGGGCCTGGCCCTGCCTTCAGCACACCCTGACCCTGGCAGCTCCAACAAGAGGTGGGCACCTGGACCCCAGGGAGGCTTTCAGGGGCTGTGAGAGGACACCCCAAGGAGAGTACCTAACAGGGAGCCAGAGATGCAGGATCAAGGCTGCTGGGGCCTTGAGGGCTCTCAGCCCTGCAAGCCCTGCAGGCTGTGGAAGCAGTCTTGGGGTCCTGGGCGGCCATCCCTTGAGGGGCTGGTATGAACTCCATGGATCCCGCGTCCAGCTCTGTGTCTGTGACTGATGGGGGTGTGTTCTGAGTCCTTAGGCTTTGCGTAAGAATGGGAAGCACTGATGTCTGGTCACAGCGCCCCCCACTTCCTGTGGTGCCCCCCTTTCTCCAGGCTCCTGCTGCCACAGCTAATGAGGCCCCTACACAACCTCTAATTGGACTTGCCTGGGCAGAGCTGAGAGTGGACTGCCTGGGTGACTGGCAGTGTGGCCTCCTACGTCACCGGGAGGGAGGCAGGGAGGGAGGGACACCCAGCCCCCTTCCTGCAGGAAGCAGAGGACTTGGGTGTGACAAACACGGGGGCCCCACCTCACAACCCAGGGGACTGTAAGCGGATCAGAGCTGTGTGTCGTGTGACTGGGCTGGGAGCAGCTGTGTCTCAGGCTGCTGGCTGCTGGCAGCTGCAGGGCTGGATCCCTGGTCCTCAGGCATAGTCTGGTGTCAGGGGCACCTGGGTCCCTGTGGAGCCATCAGCCTCAGGAGCTTGATACCAGGGCCTCCAAAACTGTCCCTGAAGCATAGGCTTGGGGAAGCATGCTAGCACTCTTAGGGAAGTGATTTGCACACGGGAGAGCCCAAAGCTGAGGTTTCGAGGGGGACAGGGGGAGTATATTCCCAGTCTCTTACAAAACTGAAAGACTAAGCTAAGAAATGGCATAGTACCCCCAACTATGAGTGACATACCCTGGAGTCGGTGCTATGGAGGTAAAGCAGGGAGTCCTGTTTCTGCCTGTGCGTCAGCTGGAAAGGGACAACTAGGAAGCCGAGGTCAAGGACTTCTGAGCCTTTTGGGGTCACAAGCTCCCAAGAGTTGGATTTTGTTCCGTCTCTGAAGAGTGTATACAGGGGCTGCCAGCCGACCCTGAGGCCCACTGTCTGCAGCTCCTGTGGGAAGAGGGCCAGGGAGGTGGCTGTCAGGGAGGGGGCTGTCAATGGCGTTGTTTGCCTTAGGTTGTCCAGAAGACAGGAAGACGGGGAAGAAGAGGAGAGCTGGGTCCTGGTAGGCAATCCCTAGCACCCTTTCTATCCCTAGAAGCCGAGAGACTAATCTCAGCCCCTTCCCCCAGCTTGGACTCCTCAGGAACTGACAGAAAAATCATTTGCTCAGGAGATAACAAGGCCCTCAGTGCAGCTAATGAGACGCGGGCGTGGGGGTGGAGAGGGGAGGCTGGAGGCAGTTGGCAGCCAGGATGTTCCCCAGAGACCCAGCCACATACATACGGCTGCAGTCCTCACGTCCTGAGCCTGGAGCTGAGACGTGGCCACGCCCCCAATGCATCCCTAACTCCCACCCTCCTCCCACCCTCTCTGGTGGGACTCGGTGGAGGTCTCGAGGGAAGGTAAGGGAACTCGATGAGAGAAGAGTCCACGCTCTGGAGTCCTCGCCTGCGAGTCACACGTAGACCTCTTCAGGGCGGAAGTTCAGAGGAATTGACTGGCACTGGGAGACATCTCAGCGTCAGCCTGTGCCCAGCAAAGGGCCCCGGGGGCTAGAAGCCCACAGAATCAGTTGGGGACAGTGCTAAAAGCCCCACCCTGTTCAAGCCCTGCTGCCTTTCCCCAGTCAGTCAGCCTGTGAAGGGAGGACTGCCGCCGTCCCCGTGCCGGGCACTGACCAACAGCCCTGTGCTCTTCCTCCCAGACGGACCCCTCCAGCCCTCTGGGCACCCCTGGCCATGAGCTTGTCCCAGGAAGCCCTCCCGAGAGGTAAAGGGACGCTGGGACTGGGAAAGGACTTGGGACAGACCAGGCCTAGCAATAATGCCCTTCCCACCTGCCTTCCAGTTGTCACGAAGTGCCAGGGGCACAGCAAGCCCTCGTGCCTGTGGTGAGAGACCTGGTGCCAGTCGGAAGGCCCTGGGCCCAGCACTGCCTGTGCCCCCAGCACCCCCCAGGGCTCAGGTGCCTCCAGGGGTCTGCAGGAGTGGGGGGTGCCTGGTCCCCAGGGCCACTCTGAGCCTCTCCTGCCGCCCTCCAGAGCCAGCCAGCGCCCGCTGGTCCCCGCACCCATCCTGGGCCTGCTGCTGCTGCTGCTGTCCATCCTGTTGCTCAGCCAGTCGCCGACACCCTCTTGGCCACACCTGCAGCTCTACTACCTACAGCCCCCGCCCGTGTGAGGCAGCCTTCCCAGCAGACCGCACCATGCCGCACCACCGCCGCGCCTCCGTCCCTGACTCCGTCAGGGCACGGCCACATCCCTACATTGTTTCTATGCAACCATGACCTCTGGCTTTCTCCTGCCTTCTCGCAATAGCAAATCATGCAGTGATGACTTCAGCACAGGATGATTTCCTCGTCAAACAAGTGTCAGCTGACTCACAGTGGTACCCAGGGTCCCTAGGCTTTCTCCATCCTTCTCTCCTGCTTCTGCGGCACCCTCATCATAGTGCAGGGTTGGGGAGAGCTCGCTGTCCCTGAGTTGTGTCTGGCACGCTTTGCTGCTAGGGAGGCAATAGGCCACAGCTTGCCCGTTTGCACTGCTCGTGCACCGCCCGGTCAGTCGGTGTGCCTGGGCAGGAAGGCCACCGGCTTGCAGGCCTCTGAGCCTCCGGTCGGCACACTGCTGTGAAGGGTCCTCTGGACCGCAAGTGCCCCCCCCACACACACACACACCAGGACCATGCTGCCAGTAACGCCGGCTACATCCTCTGCTTCCCTCGAGTTGTCTTTACCAACGCTGGCTCCATGATTTGCAAACCCTGAGGACAGCAGCCCCCACCCTGTGCGTTGTTTTGAATGGTGCCACGGGTGAGATAGAGGCGGCAGGGAGGGTGTTGCAGTCAGCCCGTCAGCCGGATATCCCAGCCGTGGGAAGGAGAGCCGGGCGAGACTCGGGAGGGGCAAGCGGCAGCCACAGCTGGCGCTGCAAGTATGATGCAGAGCTGGGGCTAGGGCTCCTAGCGCCCGGGAGAGGGCCGAGATGGGCAGTCGGCCACTCTGAACAAACCCGGCCGCCCACGGAGCCAGGTCTGAGCAGATCCGTGTGCGGGGGGGAAGAAGAGGGGCAGACAGGCCTGAGCCGGCCAGACGGTGGAGGGATCCGCGGGAGAAAGGTTGGTTGGAGGAGGAGGGGGTTTGGAGAAATGCGAGCGCTTTTGGCTGCACCCTGAGTCGTGAGGCGAAGCAGCCTTGTGTGTGCTGGAGACAGCCGCCAAAACTCAGGTTATTACCCCGCGGAAGCGTGGATTGCCGTGGGCGCTGCCTGTCGCCCGTTTCTACACGGTGGCCCAGGCTTCAGAGCCCAAGCAGCAGCTCCGCCCTCACAGCGTAAAGGCCAATGAGTACTCGGTCCGCCTCCGGGAAATGCAAATTTAGGAGGGCGGCCTCCGACCCTCTGTAGGCCAATCAGGGCACGGTCCGCTAGCCCCGCGAGCTCGCAGAATTGACGGATGGCTTGGGGGAGTGCGGCCTCCGAGAGATGCGGGCTCTGATTGGTTGCCTGCTCCTGCACTCAGGACCAACCGAACTGAGACCTCCAGGAACAAGAAACCCGTAGAGCTTAAGGAGCTCTGGCCCTAGCCTTGGCGTGGTAGCGTACACCTTGCAAAGGCAGGCAGATTTTGTGAGTTCGAGGCTAGTTTCGTCTAAAAAGTGAGTTTATGGACAGACAGGACTGTTATACAGAGAAACTGCCTAGAAACAGACCCCCCCGGCGGGGGGGGGGGGAAGGCGGGGAACGTAACCCAACCGCGGTGGTGATGCACGCCTTAACCCTGACACTCAGGAGGCAGAGATCGATGGATCTCCGAATTCGAGGCCAGCCTGTTCTACAGAGCGAGTTTCAGGACTTCACAGAAAAAAATAATTAAAACCCAACCCATTGCAGAGCTGGATTCCCGTCCCCCACCCCCGCAACTTCGACAAAAGGAGAGTGGAGTGGTGAGGGGCGCCGAGGCTGAGGAGATGGTTGCAGTCAGGCGGCGCACCCCCGCTGGGGCCCCCCACACCCATGCTAGGGCAGCCCGGCGGGGAGGCATCTGCGGGGCAGGGCTCAGGGCGCGTCCAGTAGCAGCAGCTTCTGCATGTACGAGTCTAGCCAGCGGCGGCGCTCCAGGGCGGCTAGCAGGCGCGCGCGCTCCCGAAAGGCTGCGTCGTCCGCCAGCGCCAGGCTGCGTCGAGACAGGGGAGTACCCAAGTCTGCCCGGGCCCGGCCGGGGGCGCGGAGGCTGCAGGGAGAGAGGTGCAGTTGGCTGGGGGCCGGGCCCCACCGGCCACCGGTTCCCACTGTGTTCTGACGTCAAGCCCTTCCCCACCCTCGCGTTATTGCGCCTTCCCTTGGGGGTCGCCTCCCTTTCCTGGGTGCCCGGGATCACACCTACCTGAACACACCAGCGAGGGGCAGGGCAACGCCTGAGGCAGGGCCGGTGCCCCAGGGCACAAGCAGTAGCAACAGCAAAAGCAGCAGCAGCCGCTCTCGGGGCCTCCTGGACACCTGGCAGGTCTCCATCACCTGTGAGCACAGGGGACAGGATGTTACCATGCGGCCCAGAACCTGGGAGCCCACCGTGAACCCCCGCCAGCCTCCCGCGAGGCCCCCTACCGTGCAGTGGGCTCAAAGAGCAATGCTCACATCCCCCCTTATATACCCGCACAACCCCCGCCTTGGCAGTGACGCAGGCTGGGCTGGGGGCGCGGGGTCACTCCACCCCACGCTCATTAGGAGCCGCCAGCGGTAATGAGAAGCCTGGTGGGGGCCTCTGCTGCTGTGGCCGCCACCAACTAATTGGGACCCGGAGCTGGTACTGAAGAAGAGTGGGGAGGACAGACAGAGAGGTGGACACAAGGGGTGTGTCAGAAGGATAAAAATAGAGACTGCAGAGGGGGCCATTAGAGCACAAGTCGGGGACACAGAGAGGCAGAAAGAGAGAGAATGGAGGAATCAGAGAGAGAGAGGGAATAACGTCCAGACAGGACAAAGACAGGGTGCCCTAGGAGAGGCGAGGCCTGAGGGCTCTGGAGACGGAGAGGAAAACAGAGAGAGGCGGGTGTGCAAGGGCGGGCGGGCCCAGCAGAGGCAGCCAGGGAGGCAGAGAGAGGAGGTGGCAGTGTGCAAACAGGTGAAGTCACCATCGTGAAGTGGACCACAGAGGCCCCTGAGGAAGCCGTCCCCAAGGGGACACTGGGACATGGTGAAGATAAGGCCCAGCCCACCGTGCCTGGCATGTTTAGGGGGGCTCCCAAGGCCACCCCGCCCCACAGCGCCGACCCCTGTCTTACCAGCACTCAGCAATTCTGAGACATAAGTACGCTTCATAATAAGACTGTCTCAACAGAGGCGGCGAAGAAAGAGGCACGGGCAACGGAGGTCACAGGAGCCTGGACCCCTGCCTCTGCAGAGAGGAGGGGCCTAAACTTGGAAGCCCAAACCTGAAATATGTCAGGACAGGGCCTCAGACTCCTGGGTTCTGGCAAGGGGACACCGGGAAGCCTGGGTTCTTTAAAGGGGACAGAATGCTCTAGTGGGATTAAAGTAGAAAGGTACCAGGTACTTAGATCCTTGGGCTTGAGAGGGCCCAAGCCTTTTTCTGTTTTCAAGACAGGGTTTCTCCGCATGTAGCCCTGGCTGCCCTGGAACACAGTCCGCCTTTACTTTGATTAAAGGTGTGCACCAGCACCACACGGCTGAGCCCAGGATTCATATATGGGGAGTTTGTTTTTTTTATCTATTGGGTTGGTAGTTTTGGGGGGCTTCTTGTGTATGATTGATTGGGTTTTGTTTTGTTTTCTGTCAAGGCTTCACACTGTAGCCCAGGCTAGCCTGGAACCGATTCTGTAGCCCAGGCTAGCCTCAAATTTGTGGCAGTTCTCTCGCCTCGGCCTCCCAGATGCTAGGATCAAAGGCATGGGCCACCACTCCTGGCTCTTGTTTTAACACACAGTCTTGCTAGCCTGATCTCACTATGTCACCCAAGACAGCTTTGAATTCATAATCCTTCTGCCTCAGCCTTCCAAGGACAGGGATCACAGGCCTGTGCCATCATTCCTGGCCAGACTGTGGCCTCAAAGGGAAAATAGCTTGGTTAAATCCTTCCTCCTCTGCCCTAGTGATGAGGTCCGGTCTCTGTTTCTTTAAGAACCTCAGCTTGTTGCTAAGCTCCCAGGATTCCCCAGGGAGGGGGTCAGGTGCCTCACCTGTGTGCCTCTGGGACCCCTAGTGCCTGCCCCTCCCAGAGCCATTCAGCGCCACTCCCTGCCTGCCTCTGTCCAGCGCTGATCGTCCGCTCTTGTCTTGAACACTACTGAACAGGTAAGAGACCCCGTGACCCCAAGTGTCCCACCCAAGTTCACTCCTCCATCTCCAACCCATCACAGAAGTCACTGGATCCCTAGCTCCATCCTCTATAAACAGACAGAGCTGACTGTTCTGACTCCATCCCCATCAAGCTGATGAGGCTGCACCTCACATCCCTGGTTCTGGAAGACCTGGAACTCAGGTCCAGACATCCTCTACCCATGGTCCAAGGACCCCATGTCCTGTCCCCACTTCCAGGTCCCAATATTCAAACTTCTAAACTCCCGATCTCTGGCAAGAACAAGTGACAGGGTCCCTCAACCCGCCACTGTGTGGGGGCTCAGAGCCCAGTGGCCTCCTCCTCCCTCTGACTCAGCTTGGGTCCCAGCTCTTCATTCTTAACCTGTGGTGTTAGAGCCGGTGCAGTCCTGGTGTCTTAAGCCCTGGGAGGAGGTTGTCCTGTGTCCCCTCAGCCATCTGATGCCCTTTGGAGGCAGAATCTAACATTTGTGGGAGCTTGAAAAGGTGTCATTATGTCCCCATTTTTCAGCTACCCCACTGGGAACGCGCTACCACTCCCAAGAATCCCTGAACTCCTGTAACCTTGGTGACCACGGTTACCACCCCGTAGCCACCAGGGACTTGCAATTGGGTTTTGCCAGAGTCCCCGGACAGACCTGTTCCTTCTGGGAGCCAGTGGGTGTGGCCTGTGGGAGTGTGTGTGGCTCCAGGCTGCTCTGGTTAACCTTTTCCTACCTCCTCCTTCCACAGCTAGAGGCATCTCTGAGCCATGCAGCCCTTCAGCCTCCTCTTCCTCCTCTTCCTCCTCGATGCTCTGGGTTCCAAGGCAGCTCCCTCGACCTCTCTGCCTGTGGACCCCCACCCCCAGGGGATGACCCTGCCCTCTAAGATTCCCACTGGTACTCTAGAAAATTCTACTAGAGACTGGCCTACCCCAGAATACTCTGCCACGGTTCCGCCCGAGTCCTCCAAGACACTGCCCTCAGCTCCCTATCACACCTCCAGGGAAAGCCCAAGGGAGACCCCCAGCCCCAGCCTCTCAGTTGCTCCAGAGACCCTAGTGCCTGCCCAGCTTATGACCTCAGTCACAGGATCCCAGGAGGCTTCACATGCCAGCCCCTCCAAAGCAACACTGCCAGAATCTCCTGAGACCCCCAAACCTGACCTGACCACAATTTCCCAGTCTGGATCTCCTGACACCCAAACACCTAACACCTTCAAAGCTTCGCTGCCAGAATCTCCTGAAGCTAAACACACTGGCCCTACGCCGGCCACACACCAGGGCTCCCCGGAAGTCCCCAAAGCAGATACTCCCCAGACCTTTCCAGGCGAAGGGCCTAAAGTGCCAAGTCCTGTCACCACCCAGCTCCTCGGCTCCCTAGAGACCTATGACCTTAGTGCCTCCAGTACCTTAAATTCTGCCTCACCACCGGCCACCTCTCCTGGCCCTACAGAAACACCACAGTCATCATTTCTCTTCACCCACAATCCCAATGCCACAGATACTCCCCAAACAGAGCTCCCCACAACCCTCGGACAAAATGCAACAGGGATGGCTGTGAGCTCCGGTCTTCCCACTCAACCAACAGCAACCTTCAGGGAGGAAGTCACCACACCTGGTGAGCCAGGCTTGAGCTCCAGCCCCAGAGCCCCTGCAACCACCCACGCTGACATTCCTGGCCTGTCCACCTCAGATTCCCCAGGGACCAAAGAGCTGAACGTTCCCCACTCAAGCCCTAAGGGGCCAGACAGCCCTCCTCCCCTTGCACGGATTGCAGGCCGCCCTGCTCCACAAGCCCCCAACCAGATCGCCCGTAGGGAGCCTCAGGCCCCTCAGAGACACAGCCGAGGAGGAGAGACAGTCAGTACTATCATCCTGGTGGAAAGAGTGAAGGAGACCGGTGAGGGGCCCGGCCACAGATGTCACAGCAGAGGGCTGGGGCCTAGACTCTGGGTCTGAGGGAGGAGGGCTGGGTCTGAGGGAGGAGGGCTGGGTCTGAGGGAGGAGGTCTGGGTCTGAGGGAGGAGGGCTGGGTCTGAGGGAGGAGGGCTGGGTCTGAGGGAGGAGGCCTGGGTCTGAGGGAAGAGGGCTGGGTCTGAGGGAGGAGGCCTGGGTCTGAGGGAGGAGGGCTGGGTCTGAGGGAGGAGGCTGGGTCTGAGGGAGGAGGCTGGGTCTGAGGGAGGAGGGCTGGGTCTGAGGGAGGAGGCTGGGTCTGAGGGAGGAGGCCTGGGTCTGAGGGAGGAGGGCTGGGTCTGAGGGAGGAGGCCTGGGTCTGAGGGCGGAGGCCCTCAGTTTACATGGCTGTCATTTCTCAGGGGTGACTCTGGTCAGCCGCCCGCGAGGCTCCATCAGCGGAGCCCTGTGCCTGTTCTTGGCGGGGACAGGGATGCTGATTGGCGTCTTCCTCCTGCTGTGGTGTCTCTACCGCCGAGCCTCCAGACACAGGTCCTTTGCACACCACAGGCTCCAGGACAGCGGAGACGAGCCAGGTGAGTGCCCGCCATTGCCTTATCCAGGCTTGCAGGGGACTTAGGGTATCCTTAAAGATCGCAGGCCCCTGTCCCACGCACCGTGGTCTGCTCCCAGCCCCTTATATCAGAAATTGCTCCTCTTCCTCCTCCCCTTTCTCCTCTTCTGAGATAGTTCTCACTATGTAGCCCAGATTCCACACACACACACACACACACGCACACGCACACACGCATGCACGCACTCACACACGCATGCACGCGCTCACACACGCACACATGCACGCGCGCACACGCACACACACATGCACGCGCGCACACACATGCACGCGCAACACACGCACGCATGTACATACACGCACGCACGCACACTACGAGCCCCCGGGACGTCCTCAGCTCCCACACCTGACCCCGCCTTTGCCCTGCAGTTTTGCACCTGGAAACCCCGAAGGACCCCTCGGACCTCTACTTCTATGCCCCCGATGCGTGGGTGCCCTCGCACATCGCCACGCGGCAGCCACCTCGCACGCCTCCACTGCCGCCCAAGCTGCCCCCTCCACCCCGCGGGCCACAGCGCCTGGAAGCCCTGTCGCCCGCCGCGCTGTCCCCCAACTTCGTCTGATTCCCGCAGCACTGCAGCCTAACCCAGTTGGACGCCTAGAACCCAGAGCCGAGCAGAGCTTCCCAATAAACCGCCTCCCCCACAGAGTTTGCACCTGAGCCCTGAGTGCTTGGCAGGGCAGTGGGACCCACAGACAGGCGGGGAAACTGAGGTCTAGATTGGGCAGTGGCAGAGGACTGGGTCCAGCCTAGAGCAAGGGGGAAGCTGCGAGCTCGGGGCAGACAGCAGGAAGAGACTGAGGAGGGGGTGGGGCCTGGAGCCGGGTCTGAGGGAGCAGGTGGGGTCTGGAGCCCGGGTCTGAGGGAGGAGGTGGGGTCTGGAGCCCGGGTCTGAGGGAGGAGGTGGGGTCAGGACCCCGGGTCTGAGGGAGGTGGGCTCTGGGAGAGGCGGGTCTGGAATGGCGGACCCCGGGTCTGAGGGAGGAGGTGGGGTCTGGACCCGGGTTGAGCCCGGGTGAGGGAGGAGGTGGGGTCTGGACCCCGGGTCTGAGGGAGGAGGTGGGGTCTGGACCCCGGGTCTGAGGGAGGAGGCGGGGTCTGGAGCCCGGGTCTGAGGGAGGAGGCGGTCTGGACCCCGGGTCTGAGGGAGGAGGCTGGGCCTGGACCCCAGGATCTGAGGGAGGAGGTGGGGTCTGGACCCCGGGTCTGAGGGAGGAGGCGGGGTCTGGAGCCACATCAGCGGACAACCTAATCTGTACACCAGAGCGTTTATTGGGCATGGGACGGGCAGAGCAGGATTCACTGTCACAGACAGACACACAGACACGACCCTGCCCCAGAGCAGCCCTCTTCCCCAAGCCCGCTCTCTTTCCTGGGTTCCTTCTCTCACACACCTCCCCCAGATTTCTACGTTGAAAGAGGGGTGTCTATGAGGGGAGCACCCCAGACTTGGAGTAATGTAGCCCCTGAGGGACACAAATGACCACTGAGAAAGTGAGGGCAGCCTCGGCCACCCGGGGAGTAAAGTGCGGCCTGCGGGAAGGGAGGCCCTGACACCACCTCAGGCAGAAGTGACAGCTTCCCTTCCCGCCACTGAGGCAGCCACTACTGAGACCTGAAAACTAAGTCAGACGGAGCGGGGGTGAGCGGTGCGCTGGTGAGGGCGAGCGAGGGAGGGGTGGGAGGCTTGAACCGCCGTTTCCTCTCGGGGACGCTGGTGACAATCAGTCCTTGGGATGGCGGGTGGGGTTGCTTAACCAGCTCGGGAAATGCAGAACCGTTAGGACAGCCTTGGAGCTGGTCGATGGCAACCGTGAACTTTTCAGAGTTGGGGACCAGCTGAACAATCTTGGGGTAGCCTGAGAATCCCTGGGGTCCTACGAAAAGGGGTGGGGCCTCAAAACCACAAGAGGGGGGGTTGAACGGTCCCTCCAAATGAAGCCCCGAAGGAGGGATTTGAAACCACCCCAGAACAACTTTGAGGGATGTCTGGGTACCCTTGAAGCTGCTGGCGGGCGGCTCCACCCCTTTGAGAGGCAGTTGAGAAGGGAAGGACGGTTGGCGGCACTGGGGACAAGGGAAGCCTCCATCTTCGGCCTGAGGCACCAGCTGGGCTCGGTGTGCTGAGTGGAGGCCCTGGCACCCAGTCAGGGGGAGGCACGCGGGCGGTCAGTAGTCCCGGACCGGGGGTGGGGGCCTCGGAGGCTGCACGGTGCTGTGTGTGGCCCCGTAGGAAGGGGGGGGCGCGGGGGGCGCCCCCGGGGGCTCAGCCTCGTCTTCTACGTCACTTTCATCACTCCCAGCCAGCTGGTCGTGGCCCACAAAGCCACACTTCTCCTCGCTCATCTCCTCCGGCTCTGCCCACGGCTGCTTCTCTCCCGAAGCAAACACCCCATAGAAGATGACGCCCCCATAGTGCACCAGGGAGGCGATGAGGAACACGTATTGCCACTCCTCCCGAGTCTGGGGGCAGACAACACAGCAGAAGGTCAAAGGACAGAGAGGTGCACACGCGTCACCTCAGGATCTGCAGGCGACACGCGAGGGCGGCTAGCATGGGTTGCAGGAGGCCCTGCCTTTAAGATATATATATATATATATATATATATATATATATGATATAGATATAGATATAGATATAGATATAGATATAGATATAGATATAGATATAGATATAGATATAGATATAGATATAGATATAGATATAGATATAGATATAGATATAGATATAGATATAGATATATATCGGGGGCTGAAAAGATGGCTGGGCGGGTAGAGGTCTTAATGCGTTTACAGAAGATCCAAGTTCAGTCCCCAGAGCACACATTAGGCAGCTCACAACGGCCTCTAATTCCAGAGTCCGGTGCCCTCTGACCTCTGCGGACACAGCATGTACATGCAGGAACACACAATTAAAAACAAAAGGAGGCCAGGGGTGGTGGCACACGCCCTTCATCCCAGCACTCAGAGGCAGAGGCAGGCAGATCTCTGTGAGTTCGTGGCCAGCCTGGTCTACATAGAGTTCCAGACCAGCCAGGGCAACATAATGCATAATGAGACTCTGACTAAAAAAATCGTGTCGGTGAAATGACTCAGCCGGAAGAGGGCGCTGCCAGCCCTGATGGCCTGAATTCCAGCCCTGGGACCCACAAGGTGGAAAGAGACCAACACACATCCCACAGCAGCTCACACACCACGCTCCAAGGAAACCAATACAAATAGATTTTTTTAAGAGATAAAAGAAAACCTCTGAGGCCAGCCTGGTCTACAGATTGAGTTCCAGGGCAGCCAGGGATACACAGAGAAATGCTGCCTTTAAAAAAGAAAGAAAGGGGCTGGAGACATGACTCAGGTGTTGGGAGCACTGGCTGCTCTTCCTAAGGTCCTGAGTTCAATTCCCAGCAACCACATGGTGGCTCCCAGCCATCTGTAATGAATGAGATCTGCTGCCCTCTTCTGGCCTGCAGGCATACGCGCAGGCAGAGCACTATGAATGATTAATAAATAAAACTTTCAAAGAGCATTTCTTAAAGAAAGAAAGGAAGGAAGGATGGCAGAAAAGAAAGGAAGGAAGGAGGTAAATATATAAAAGAGAGAGGAGGAGGGTTGGGTTGGGTCCAGAAGGCTCCAGGCATTCATTGGGAGGGCTGTGCTAACCTTGTGCTTGGTCATTGCACCCACGATGATGGGACACACCATCCCAGACAGCGTGCCCACGCCATTGGAGATGCCCATCAAGATGCTGGCGTACCGAGGGGCGATGTCCAAGTGGTTCACGTTGAACCCTGTGGGGCATCAAGTCAGCAGTTGTCCCCCACGTCCCCGTGCAGGGTCACAGCCACCCATGCTCTCCTCTGAGGCACTCACCTTGGAGATTTGTGTTTATGGTTGCGTTTGTGAGGGTATGCATGTGTGAGTGCAGTACCCATAGAAGCCAGAGGGGACGCATGGTCCACTTCTGGCAGTTGGGTGGTCTGGGAACCCAATTCAGGTCCTCTGAAAGAGCCCCAAGTCTTAACTGCTAAGACACCGACCTCTCTAGCTCCTGAGAAGCCCGTTTCAGGCCTGAGCTGACTCGGGTACCCCCAGCTACCCATCTGGGGATCTCACCAGAGATGGCAAAGCCGCTGAAGCCCACAGCCAGGACGAGGAAGGAGATGGCCACACCTTTGGAGTGTGAGTATCCTACCACCAGCAGCAGAGTGGCTTCCATCCCGAACCCTGCAAAGGGCCATGTCTACCAAGTGCCCGTGTGAGCCCACTGCCCACCCTGACACACCCCCAGCTTTGACTGACCACATCTGACCCCAGTTCCGCCGAACCAGAGCACACACTGCTTCCACAAGACCCAACCCAACCTGTGTCTTTCAGCACCTTGGCCTTCAAAAGGGCCACTGTGGTCCCATCTTCTGAGTGGGCCACACTCTGCAAGACCCAACGCCCGGCCCCTGAACCCTCTGAACTCACTTCTATAAGGAAGCCTGGGACCCCACTCACATCCCCCCAACCCCGCCCTCAACCATCTTGCTAGGTCCCCACCCATGAGCTGCCTCCCTAAAGCCCCAGTTATGATCATCGAGGGCTTTAGGGTTATATAGGTAGGGTCCAGGTCCCCCATCCACAGCTACCCCTGCCCCTCCTCCACCCCATCTCCCAGACTACATTTTTTATTGTTGTTTTGGGTTTTTGTTTGTTTGTTTCTTGAGACAGGGTATCTCTGTGTATCCCTGGCTGTCCTGGAACTCGCTCTGTAGACCAGACTGGCCGCGAACTCAGGGATCCACCTGCCTCTGCCTCCAGAGTGCTGGGATTAGTGCACCACCACCTGGTAAGACTAGTTTCAGTCTGCGTGTACCCAGCCTCGTGAGGGGCCCCCTTCCAGCTGTGCGTGTCTACACCACCCGGACCTGTACTCATCTGCCTACCCTTTCCACACGGCGGTCTTCCAACCTAACTTCGTCAGTGCTGCACACTGCCCTCCCTCACTGTGGCTGTGTCGGGTCAGCCACACCCTTTAGCCCCACCCTACCCTGCCCATCACACCTTCCCCTGAGTGCTCTGCTCCACCTGGGCCCACCCACTCACCCCCACAGTTCATCAACTTTCGCACATTGGTGGTGGACATTATACGGCGACTGCGCAGGAAGTCGGCGATCTGGCCTCCGATGGGCACGATGATGGTCATGACCAGGTGAGGCAGCGCTGACACCAGGCCCACCTGTGAGAACAAGTGAGTGGGCAGCCACTGCCTTTGGGTGCCTGGGACCTCCTCCTCATCCTGAGGCACCCTCCCCCTCATCCCCACTGAGGCCCTCCTCCTGCGCGCCAACCTTGCTGATCTCAAAACCAAACACTTCTTCAAAGTAGGCAGGCTGGGAAATGAGGAGCAGGTAGAAAGTCCAGCTTCGGCAGAAGTTGGCCACAATGATGGCATAGACCGGCATGGACGTGAAGAAGCGTCTCCAGGGTGTGTTAAACTTCTGTGGAAGGAGGGGAGGGGAGAGCAGACCATGCTAAGACACATGCCAGGGCTTGGACCTTCATGTCCCTTCAGGGACCCCACCTTAGCTCACTGAAGCCTCAGGCACGGGCACATCTTTACTTCTGGGGCCCAAGGAATTCTAAAAACCCAGCTGTAAGGTTGCATTCCAAGGATGCAGGATGGTCCTGACTCCGGAAAAGTTCCTTGAGTTTCAGATGTTGATCTCCATGGTAACCCTCGTAAAAATGTCTCTTCAATCGCCCCACAAAGCTTAGCCATCCCCACAGCAGTGCCTAGCAGAATCTCACATTCTAACCCTCTGTTGCTTTTAACTGCGTCTCTGGCTCTAACTCAGGGTTAGGGCCCCTCTGTACACTGCTCACACTACTCTGTGTCCAGTAGCTGCTATTCCTGACCCCCATCCACTCTGATACGCAATTCTAGCCCAGCTACCCTTTTTTTTTTTTTTTTTCTTTTTCAGTAGTGGGAATAGAACCCATGAGCTCATGCATGCTAGGCAAGTACTCTATCATTGAGCCACACCCCAACCCCTCACTGTGGGGGGGGGTTCTAGGCAAATGATCTACCATTGAGCTATACCTCTAACCCACTTTTCACTTTTGAAACAAAGTTTCACTAGATTTCCTAACCTGGCCTCGAACTCACTACTCGCTCTGCCTCAGTCCCTCAAGTAGCTGGGACGACAGCCCTGCATCACGATGCCCCACTCAGCCCCAGCCTTTTACTGGGCAGTCCTGTCTTCTCTGCACAGCTTCATGACCAACCAACCAACCGTAACAGGGTTCATGAGCTTGGCACTCTCTCCGATGGCATCCTCAATGTATTTGCGTTCCTCTTCCGAGATGCTAGGGTGCAGTGCAGGTGATTCGTAGGAGACCAGCAACCAGAACAGATACCAAAAGATCCCAAAGCTGCCTGGGGGTGGGGAGGAAGGGGATGGGAGGCGGGTGACACCCAGCCTCACTCAGCCCCGGTGCCACCAGGAACCATGCATTCAAGTCCCTCACCATAGACGTAGAAGACAGAGCTCCATCCTGAATACTGCACCAGGACCCCAGCGAGGGGCATGGCAACCACTGCCCCAGCGTAGGAACCTGAGGAGACGATGAGAGAACAGACTTGTCTTCCCTAGGCCCAGGAGAACGGACCCTCAGCCCTGGAACCTGCCACACCGAAGCTGAGGTCACAGCTCAGCCCCCTCACACAGGAGCCAGTCCCCATCATCTCACCACAAAAGGCTGTCGTCGCCAGCCGACTCCGTTCTAAGGGAGGGGCCCACTTGCTCCAGATGCCGTGGCAGGCAGGGTATGTGACCCCCTAGGGAGGGAGCACGGAGGTCAAAGAGAAGCGGTGGGTCAGAGAGGGGAGCAGGGCTAATGGGGCAGGCTTTACCTCCACCAGCCCCTGCAGGATCCTCACGAAAATGACACAGCCGTAGTGGACTCGGGCTGCTGAGGGGATCAACATGTTTAGGGTGGAGGTAGCCACAATGGCGAAGCCAAAGACCCTGTTGAAAAAGGTGAGGGGACAGTCTAGCCGGGGCAGACGCAGCGAGGCATTCGTGTGGTCCTAGCCACCCAGCCTTCCCGCCTTCCCGCCTTCCCGCCACCCCTAGGCTTTTGCCCTCCCTACCCACGGAACTCAAGGCCACCTCAAACAAGGGCCCTCCCAGGTTCCCCGGAGCCACACGCTCCAGCTCTACCATGCAGCTGAACGTCTGACACCCTGAGACTGTACCTGTTGGCTGCGAACTTCTGGCAGATAAATCCTCCAGGAATCTGAGTGACAATGTAGCCCCAGAAAAAGGAGCCATGTATGAGGCCGACAGTCTCCGGGTCCCAGTTGAACTGGGCTTTCTGTGGGTCAAGAGACACATCAAACTAGCCGCCCTCCAGACTGCCCTCCACCAATCAGCGCGCAGAATGCCCCAGCTCCCCCAAACCTGCCAATCAGAGCTCGCCGGAGCCCCGCCCTTCTATGTCGCTATGGCTTGTCCTACCACTGTAGCTATAAGCGCTGCTGCCTAGAAGCCTCGTTCTACTTGCTTGCTTACCTCAGTGTCCCCTCCCTGAATATCCCCATGTGTGGGGATGGCTGCCTCCTGTCTGTGGACAGACCTGTAAGGGGCCTAGGCAGGGCCAAGAAGCAGCTAAATTAGGGGTGGTCCTTATTACAAGGTCATTGGAGCAAAGGATGGGGCTTCAGGTAAGCTACAGACCAAACTAAGATTTTTTTTTCTTTTCCCAATCATGGCCATGGCTTCTATAAAAGCCAAGTTAAAACAGTGTAAATCTGAGCTTGGAGGAAGCTTTAGGTGGACAAAGGCAGAGACAAATCTGGAAAGGAGCTTGAGATAGGAGTGAAATTGTATAAATGTCACCCAGGAACATAAACGTGGGGCACAGCTGTAAGAGAACTGGCTAGGAGGTGCAAATGGACTGAGGTAATGAGTACCAAACCTAATCCTGGTGTGGCATTTCCTAATCTGGGACGGAAATGGGGTGGAGTTTTCTATCAGGGCAGGACTTAGGAAGGCAGGGGCAGGAGTTGGGTCAGATCTGCAGGGGGTCACTGATGGGCTGGCCACAGGATTGCAGGTGGGAAGGCGTGTGAAGTGGCCGCGCATGGCATCCTGGGCCGTAAGCAGGGCTCGCAGAGCAGCTACCTGCACCACCACGTGGCCCCCGCGATGGGTCGTACTGTTGTTGACCATGGACACGATGGCCACGCCCAGGTTGCAGCGGATGCCGAAGCTGATGCAGAAGCCCAGGCCGCTCATGATGGCAATGATATAGCGGCGAGGGAGGCCGAAGCAGGTGCAGTCCACCACGGGCGGGTCCCGCGCGTGCGTGGTCACTGGGCGCCCGTCGGCGCTCAGCTCCAGCGTCTCGGCGCCTTCCTGACGCTTCTCCAGGAGCCTGCAGGGCAGCGAGAAGCAAAGACTCAGCAGGCCAGGCCCCTCCTCCCGGAGACACTGGGGTTCCAGGCTTAACCTTGCTTTGCTGCCCTCACTAGGACGCAGGCATCTCTGGACCTGTCTTTCCCGCCTCCAGCCAAGAACTCAGGTGTCTCCTCCCTGTGACACAGTAGTGAGTGGCAAAACCCACACCCCTCGTCAGACCCAGAATTCAGAGTCGGAGTCCCTTCCAGTCCCAGGAGTCCAGCAGCTGTCTCCTGCCCGGATTCGACTTTTGGGTCGAGTCTTCGTCAGCTCCCCAGCCTTCTCCCCTCCCTCCGCTAGGGAGTTATAGACTACACTAACCACCCTTTGGCATCAAAGCACAGGCAGGTGCCTGCGCGGCCCGCTACAAGCTCCAGGACGGTCCCCTGCCCCCTCCGGCAGATGCAGATCCGAGTCTGTTTGAGTCAGCAAAGGTACAGAGGAGAGGACTGCGCAGACGTGTCAACAGAGCAGGTGCTTCCAAGCCACCTTGGCTATATATATCGCCCCCCCCCCCCCCGGTTGCCCTGCCCTGCACCTAGGCCCCAGATATGGGGCTGAAGCCCGTTCCCACACGCGTGGGCTTGGGGAGTTCCTCGGGGGTGAAGTCCAGCAGCCCAGCTTGGGCTCCCCCTGGGGAATCTGGGGTTCGGACTGCAGCCTGGGGAAAGGGAGGGGAGTGATGGCTGGTGTCCTGGCAAGGGACAGATGGCCCTGGTAGGGAGATTGGCGCATTCATTCCCCAGCGTGACTCTCGCCTCCGCCCGATCTGCATCCAGGGTTGAGTCTGTGATGATGGATAGGGCTCATGGAGGGGCTGTCTCCCAGCCAGAGAGGCTGCTGGGGGCAGGAGGGGCTGACCTGGAGACAGGTGGGAGAGAGAGATTGCTGAGAGGACAGAGGAGGAGCTACGAAGACCAGAGTGAGTCAGACTCATGGGGAGAACTGGGGGCTAGAGAAAGACTAGAGGAGAGAGAGAGAGAGAGAGAGAGAGAGAGAGAGAGAGAGAGAGAGAGAGAGAGAGAGAGAGAGAGATGCAGAGACCGAGAGAAAGAGAGAGAGAGGGTCAGAGAACTAGAGAAAAACAGCAGACAGGCTCAGGGAGAGAGTAGGAATTTGCTGGCATTTAAGTAAGAGACACAGATGTGAGGTGAGAAGGGCAGAGAGCCTCCGATATTAGAAAATGGAGAGATGAGGAGACAGGACAAATGGTCTGAGGCCAATGAGGCCTCAAGGATGGGGACAGTGAGAGCTCACCGTGGCCCCGTGAGGCAGGAATGCAACCAGGGCATCAGGCTGGATCCCAGGAAGGGGCGAGAACAGATGGGAGCGAGGGAGCCTGGGACGGGGGAGGAAAGAACAGCCAGACTGCAGGGGGAGGGGGCGCGGAGGACCAAGGAACACAGCCACAGCCCATCCTGAGACTTTCGGAGGTGGAGGGGCCAGCAAGGGTGGTGGAAGGTCACGCCTGTAACCCCAGCACTCTCGAGGCTGAGGCAGGAGGATTGCTGCAATTTCAATACCAGCCTGGGCTTCAGAGTCAGACAAGGAGAGCGAGCCGGATGTGGCTGTTTGCCTGGCATGTAGGAAGGTCTGAGTTCCACCCCGGCACTGCATAAGCCGCGTATATTGGCTCCTAGCTGTAATCACAACACTCAGAGGCAGAGGCAGGAGGATCAGAGGTTCAAGGTCATCCCTGGCTGTCTAGTTGAAGCCAGCCTCGGTTACACCAAACTGTCTCGACAAAACAAGCCATGTGGTGGCGCTCACCTTTGACCACGGTCCTTTAAGGCAGAGGTAGGAGCTCTGAGTTCCAGGCGAGCCTGGTCTACATAGCCAGCGATGCCCGAGAGCCTGTCATAAACAAAACAAAACAAAACAACAACAAAAGAGGGGTGCCTAGGGATAGAAAGAGAGATGGTATAGAGTACCCAAGGGAAGGAAGACAGAAAGACTGAACAGAGTCCAGGAGCCGGGAATCAAAGCCTCCAGAATGAGCAAATAGGACAGAAGGGTCCTGCATGCCCCTCCTAGGCCGATTTCTGATACCTGATCAACTCCGAAACCTCAGGTGTGGGTCTAGCCCTAGAATTTTGATATTTGTTGTTTGTATTAGATGGCAGATCTCAAGACAGGCTTTTCAAGCAGGGATTCTGAGTATCCTACCAGAACAGAACACAGCTCTCACTGAGGGTGCTGGTGTAGTCAGGTGGGGTGGGGTGTGTTCGTATCCCCAGCACTGGAAGATGGAGGCAAGGTGATGGGGAGCCGGAGGGCCAGCCTGGGCTACTGGAGACCTTGTCTCAAAATAACAAGAGTCACAGAGAAGCCCCATCTCCTCTCTGAATGACCCCAGCTAGGCCAAGGACTTGGTGAAGGAATGTGTTCCTTAGGGCGGAGTTCCCCTGTCTCAGCTGCTCTCTCAAGATACCTGGACACTCCCTGCATCTGTCTCCCATGCCTTGGTAGCTGTCTGGTTTCTTCTTATTATAGAATTAGGAAATTGAGACTCCAAAGCCAGATGTCACAGGTCCAAGGTCACACGATAGGAAATCAACTTGGGCCTGCTCCATCCCTGACCCAGTGTTGCCCCGCCCAGAACCTGGCTGAAAGAAGCAAGACCCCCTGTCTCCTCTTCTTTGTTCTAAGTCACCCTGGGGTGCCTCATCCAAGAGACACCCCAGCCCCCAGCTACCCTCTGTCATCTCCATCTTCAGGGACATCTGTGGCTCTTAGCTCTCATCTCAGGCTTGGGAAGAATGACCTGTGTTCAAATGATGTTGGTCCTCGGCCGTTGGTGCCCCTCATTGTCAAAGTGAATTGTGGATTTTGTAAGCAAATAGATGCTGCCCCCTCCCCAGCTTTGTGCTGCTTCTCCTGGGGTCTGTGGGCTTGGAGAGGGGAGGTAAGGCTGGGGGTCCAGAAGGGAGATGGAGAGACTAAGAGAGAGGCCTGAGGAACGCCTCCCTCCTGCTCTCGCCCCCTTCGGCCCCTCCACCACTGTCTCTCTCGCTCTCCTGACTTCACACTGGTGTATTTTGAGAAACTCGTGAAAGGAGGCGAGAAAAAAGGGTGGGGAAGGACTGGAAATTGGAAAATGAGGAGGTGAAGCTGTCTCAGCTCCCCCTCCTCCAATCGCCACCCCCCCTGCACCTTCCTGCCTCCCCCCCCCTCCACCTTATCCCTCTCATGTTACCAGAGGTGGGGTTAACTTTGGATGGTGGGTGAGCTGGGCTGTCAGACTAACATTAGGCTCAGGTGGCCCAGGGAGCAGGACTGAGGACCGAGTAAAGATGGAGCAGGACACTGAGGCCAGCAGGGTCTAAGGGCACCATGCCCACGAGGCCATCTCCTCCCCGCACTGTGGATGGATATTTTTAGGCTTCTCAAGAGCTGAGTAATTTCCCTGACTTAGAGCCAGAGCTGGGGTTGGGGGTAAGAGGCTGGGAGGTGTCCAGGCTACCTCAGGGGACACTGAGGTCACTGGAATCATGGGTCTGGGTGGGAGCAAATCTCGCCCAGTTCTGACCTGTATCCCTTGGGAAGCCCATATTACACCCCAAGATTAACTTGGTTTTGTGGCCTAAACTCCCTCACTGCCCTGGAACCTGGGATACCCCAGCTTTTTCCTCTCAGCTTAACCCCCCTCAAGGACAAGAACCAACAGCCCCAATCCGCTTTAGCTCCAGATTAAATGCCTCTAGGGACAGAACCTGAGAAAGAGGAGAGATGGAGAGAGCCATGGGAAGACAGCAGTGCACAGAAACAGTCAGAGATGCCAAGAGAGGCAGAGATCAAAGTGGAGACCCGAGGTCCGCAGAAGGCGGGTTGGGGAGCGCAAGGGGCTCCGAATCAGGACTCTGGAGAGCGCAACGGCTCCTAACCAGAGGGAGGGGACAGAGACCCAGAGATAACGGAGGGGGGATCCAGAGAGAGGAGACAAACCTGAAGTAAAAAGACAGAAGGCAGGTGGACAGAAACCAGAGAATAGGGAGGGATATACAACCTCAAAGAAAAAGGCAAGCCCCAGGCGGGGTGAGGTGCAGGGTGCGGGGAAAGACGATGGACCAGGCAGGATGGGAGCATCCACGGGCGGAACCCTGAACAGATGGGTGGGCCTCCCCACACTGTGCCAGGATGTCATCTCCCTCTGTCCGTCTGCGCCCGGGTGCAGTGGGGGCGTCCTCACCCTTCCCTCCCAGGAACCCCACCAGGCTCACCGGTGCAGCCTCCCCAGGGCGCGCCCCGCCAGCTTCCGAAACTCCTCCTGCCTGAACTCCATGGCGGCTGTGCCCACGCGGGTCCCCTGCCAATCCCCCCGCCCGCGGGCCCGGGCGGCCGCGTCCGGGATCCCGGGGTCCGCCCCGGCCCGGCCCGGCCCCGCAGCTCCGCTCGGGGGGAACCAGGCTGAGAGTGCCAGCTGCCCGGGGCTGTAACGGGACTCAACGTCGGGGGGCGGGGCGGGGCGGGGCATGCACGCCCACCCAACGAGGCCCCACCCCTGCAAACAGGACCCGCCCTCTCCTTCCACCCGCCTACCTGGGGGCTGGAGGCCCCTTTCTCACGGGACAGACCCTCTCTCTCCTTCAACTCTTCCATCCTAGAGCTCTACCTGCCATCTCGAGGCCACGCCCTTAGGATTGAACTCTGCATTGCCTCGTGCCCCCCTCGTTCCCAAATTACTCTGCAAGGCCCATGCGGTCCGGGTCCCTCTGCGTTCCTCAACTCACTTC
Source organism: Cricetiscus sungorus (assembly GCA_030556225.1). NCBI lineage: Eukaryota > Metazoa > Chordata > Mammalia > Rodentia > Cricetidae > Cricetiscus > Cricetiscus sungorus. Next base: position 1,625,405 of record JANBXA010000732.1, read on the forward strand.
CCTCCAAGCTTTGGCTTTCTCGTTTCCTTCGCTTAAAAAATATTTTTGAACCGGGAGGTGGTGATGCAAACCTTTAATTAAATCCCGGGATTTGGGGAGGCAGAAATCCTGTCTCAAAAAACAAGACAAAACAACAAACACCTGAGCGACGGTGGCACACACCTTTAATCCCCGCACTCAGGAGATGGAGGCAGGCTATCTCTGAGCATGAGTCCAGCCTGGTCTATAGAGCGAGTTCGAGGACAGTCAGGGTTCCACAGAGAAGCCAAAATAAAAACCGTTGGGTTTTGTTTTGTTTTGTTTAGGACTGGGCGTTGTGGCACACGCTGTTCACCCCAGCAGTTGGTAGGCAGAAGTAGGTGAATCTCTGAGTTCAAGACCAGCCTGGTCTACAGATTGAGTTCCAGGACAGCCAGGGCTACACAGAGAAACCCTGTCTCGAAAAACAAATAATAATTCTATGTATGAGTGTTTTGTCAACATGTCTGTCTGTGCACTACTTGTATGCCTAGTGGTCGCGCTAGGTCGCGCACACCTAAAAATAGCATTGGATCCCCTGGAACTGGAGTTGTGAGCTGCCACGTGGGTGCTGGGAACGGAACCCAGGCCCTCTGGGATTACCGACGAGCAATCTCTCCAGCCCTGTTCCTCTTTTTTTTTTTTTTTTTTTTTTGCCATACTGGAGATTGGATCCAGACACCACCACCACCACCACCACCACCACCCCGCACATGCACATGCTGGGCAAGCCTCCAGCCCTCACTCAGGCTGGCCTTGAACTTATGATCCTATTCAGGTAGCTGGACTGTACTGGCTTTCCCTGTACGTTTCAGATTCCACTATTCCCCTTGAGTTCTGCTTTTCCGGGCGGGGAGGGGGTTGTCCGCACACCGCACACACCCCATCCTTCTCTTCCAGAGTTCCAGCTCCCTCCCCTTTGAATTTTGGCTCCCCTAGAATATCCCTAGACTCTTTTGAGTCCTCTCTCCTCTGAGTCCATCCGCTCCCCAGATGTGCCCCTCTGCTCCTGCGGACACGCTGTGTTCCCTATGCTCGGCGTGTGCCATCTGGGGCCTGGCTCCTCCCCCAAGTCTGTCCCAGTTGTGACTCCCACCCCAGCCCGCTAAGTCCTCTCTCCCCCAGTGGATTCCAGCCCCACACTTCGTGGGGACCCTGAAGCCCTGAAGCCCGCAGCCCACACCTTTCCCGAGCTCCAGCTCCAGGCTGCAGCACGGTGCAGGTCTCCCCACCGTCTCTCTCCCCCGCGTCGGGCCACAAATGCATTTGGGATTAAATTTTCATGATGCGGCCCGGGAGGGGACGAGAGAAGCCGATGGAGCGGCTGGCGGACGCGGAAGATCTCGTGTCTCCCACAGGTCCCGGGGGAGGAGGGGGGCGGGCCGACCGCGCACACGCGCCACCTGGTGGCTGCAGAGCCACCGGCTGCGTGCGGAGGAGGCGTCCGCGGCTCCCGGCCAGGTGTGAGGGAGGAGCAGATGGTGAGGAGGAGGGTGTGGGGAGGGGGCCCCGCCGCTGCCAATTCCCGGGGCCGTCGCCCGCACCGTCACCATGGCAACGGAGGAAGGAGGAACGCACCCAGCCTCAAGCTTTTTCAGGACCTGGAAACTGGTCCTCGGTTGCCCAGGGAGGACCTCAGTCTGGACTACACGCCCCAGTGACCTTTGCACTTGGGAGTCAGCCCCGCACCCCCATCACCCCACGTTTCTGTTTTCCAGTGGCTTCTAGTCCTAGCTAAGGCCCTCACGTCTAAGGCTTCCTTGCGCCCTCTTGTGGGCAAGGCTCTCTAGGGCAGGATGGACCTCCTGTTCTACAGACTAACGTGGACTCTGCCATCCTGCCTCTCGCTCTCAAGAATGCTACTGCAGGCATACCCACCAAGGTTGGCTACGTGCTAGACACCCACTTCTAGCTTTATCAGCAGTTGTATGCCCTCCCCAGACAGGGTTTCTCTATGTAACAGTTCTGGCTGTCCTGGAACTGGCCTCCTAGACCAGGGTGGCCTCGAACTTGCAGAGATCTGCCAGCCTCGTCAGTGCTGGGATTAAAGGCTTGCACCACCAAGCCTGGCATATGGCCATATTTTTTTATTTTTATGTGCACATGTCTGTGTGAGGGTGTCAGGTCCCCTGGAACTGGGTTGTAACCCAGCTGTAAACTGCCATGTGGGTGCTGGGAATTGAACCCAGGTCCTCTAGAAGAGCAGACAGTGCTCTTAACTGCTGAGCCATCTCTCCACCCCACGGGTCATGGATTTTTGTTGCTGTTGCAGGGGTTTTTTTGACACAGGATTTTTCTATGTAGCCCTACCTCTCCTGGAACTCGATCTGTAGACCAGACTGGCTTTGACCTTAGAGATTCCCCAGGTCTGCCAGGGCTGGGATTAAAGGAGTGTGCCACCTTTCTCTCTCTCTCTCTCTCTCTCTCTCTCTCTCTCTCTCTCTCTCTCTCTCTCTCTCTCTCTCTCTCTCACACACACACACACACACACACACACACACACACTTATTATTTTTTTTTTAATTAAAAAACAAGTTGAACAGCCAGGTAGTGGGTGGTGGAGAATTCCTTTAGTCCCAGCACTCGGGAGGCAGAGGTAGGCAGATCTCTTGTGAGTTTGGGGACAGCCTGATCTACAGAGCAAGTTCCAGGACAGCCAAGGCTACACAGAGAAACCCTGTCTCAAAATAAATAAGTAAATAAATAAAAGAAAAAACCAACAAAACCTAATATATATATATATTTGGGGGTGGAGAGTTGTCTTAGTAGTTAAGAACATTTGGTGTTCTTGAAAAGGAGCTGGGTTCAGCTCCCATCACCCTTACAAAGGCACATAAGTAGAGGATCTGGCTCCATTTTTTTTAATTCAGCAAGTACCAGACTATGTACATGCAGGTAAACTACTGACATACATAAATAAATCGGAAATCTGTGGTATGTGTGTGTGTGTGTGTGTGTGCACGTGTGTGTGTGCACGTGTGTGTGTGTGCACGTGTGTGTGCACGTGTGTGTGTGCACGTGTGTGTGTGCACGTGTGTGTGTGCACGTGTGTGTGTGCACGTGTGTGTGCACGTGTGTGTGTGTGTGCACGTGTGTGTGCACGTGTGTGTGTGTGTGCACGTGTGTGTGCACGTGTGTGTGTGTGTGCACGTGTGTGTGTGTGTGCAGGCGGGCATGCCACAGTGTAGCTGTGGAGGTCAGAGGACAACTTTGGGAGCCAGTTCTCTGTACCATGTGGGTTCCTGGATGGATCTCCAGTCATCATGCTCAGAAGCCAGTGGCCTCACCCGTCAGATCATCTGGGCTGCAGGGGTAATGCTTTAAATATCTTTAGCTGCGTGTGTTCTCCCTTTGCAGGGCCAGGGAGCCAGCCTGCCCCAGGACAGGGAGTCTCGGCGCACATTCAGAATAAATGTGCTTGGGTCTGAGACAAGGTCATGGCCTGTCCCTTCCCGAGAGTCAGCGTTTGGCACTGGAGAGATGACTCAGTGTTTAAGAACACATGTGGTTCTTGCAGAGGAACGAGGTTCAGTCCCCAATACCCACATGGTGGCTCATAAGCACCTGTAACTCCAGGTCCAGGGGACTGAGCGCCTTCTGACTGCCTCAGGGGGTCACAAATGGTACACATGCAATATATCGGCAAAACTGTCACAAATGCAATTAATAAATAAATCTAAAAAGAAAAGGTCAGCTTTCAACAAGTGTAAACAGCGCCTAATAATTTACCAATATAATTCATAGTGCAGCATGGGGTGGAGCTTGGGAAAATACCTCAGTTGGAGGAGAGCCTGCCTAGCATGGGTTCGGTCCCCGGCTACGTAAACCAGTGTAGTGGTGCAAACTAAAATCCCACCACTTTAGGGGAGGCAGAAGATCGTTAAGTTCAAGGTCACCCTCAGCTTTATGACAAGTTCCAAACCAGCCTGGGCTACAAGAGGCTTTTTCTTTAATTAAAGAAAAAGATAAAAAGAAAGAAAAGGGGGAGGGGCAGTTCCCTGAGGTGTAAATCCATGGTAGAGCAAATGCAAGCCTGGCATTGTTTGTTTTCCAGGTCTCTCTGTGTAGCCCTGGCTCTTCTGGAACTTGCTGTGTAGACCAGGCTGGCCTCTCTCCCAAGTGCTGGGATTAAAGGTGTTCACCACCACTGCCTGCCTAGCATAAACTTGGCATTAGAGGCCCTGAGCACCCTCAGCACTAAAAACGGGAGGGAATATTGGGAGTAGAGTGGGAGTGTCCCACAAGAGAGGACATCACATGTGGGGTCAGGAGGAGGTGAAGCTGGGGCTTTGGGACCTAGACTTGGGTGACGTGACAGGAAGCTGAACCCCAGGAATGGAGACAGCTCATGGGGTATGGGCTTTCTGCACCAGGGATGGCCATTTAGCAACCCTAAGGAAGAGGGCATGAGAGCTCGAAGCAGGCAGCGGTGGCACGGTGGGACACTATTCTGTGTGGCTGCTGAGGAAGGGTCATGTCTAGCAAGAAAGGGGTCAGAACTGAGCCAGGATGCCTGGATACTCTGGGCACAGTGAGGAGTGGGATAAGAGGGAGGTGGGGAGACCAGTGAAGACGCGAGTCCAGAGGCCAGGAAGGGGACAGAGGTTTCTAGGGGACACGGGGTCACAGCTGATAACCCTCTTCGCTTCCACCCGCCATGTCTCAATTTCTGAAGCTAGACAGAACTGGAAAAACTGTTTATTTCACATTTGGAGAAGACACCAACATCTGCTCCACATCTGGAAACACAAGGGGACTCTGGTCACGTCACTGACAGGAGGGGCATGGACACCATCAGTTGCTGAAAAGGAAAGAGAATAAGGGTTCAAGGCCCTGGACTGCAGGTCCCAGCCGCCTCCCTCAGACCCAGGAGTCCAGGCCCAGCCGCCTCCCTCAGACCCAGGACCCCAGGCCCCAGCCTCCTCCCTCAGACCCAGGACCCCAGGCCCCAGCCTCCTCCCTCAGACCCAGGACTCCAGGCCCCAGCCTCCTCCCTCAGACCCAGGACTCCAGGCCCCAGCCTCCTCCCTCAGACCCAGGACTCCAGGCCCCAGCCTCCTCCCTCAGACCCAGGACTCCAGGCCCCAGCCTCCTCCCTCAGACCCAGGACCCCAGGCCCCAGCCTCCTCCCTCAGACCCAGGACCCCAGGTCCCAGCCGCCTCCCTCAGACCCTGGACTGCAGGCCCCAGCCGCCTCCCTCAGACCCAGGACCCCAGGTCCCAGCCTCCTCCCTCAGACCCAGGGCTGCAGGCCCCAGGTACCTTTCTCCTGTGATGGAAAGCAGCCCTGCTGGCGTCGGGGTTGACCCGCACGGGGATGGAGGCACTCAGTTGGTACAGTTGCTGGGGTCCTCCCACCACCAGGTGGCGCTCTCCTATCTCCAGTGTCAGCCCCTGCGCTCCATCCTGGTGATGAGCTACGGTCAGCCCACATCCCCTAGCACTGGGAAGCTATGACTTCCACACGGTTATAGCATGCATGGTTGGGGCATCAATCCTCAGAACCAAAGCAGTGCAAACGAAATCAAAGGGCAGTAATTACAAGTCTCAAGGAAGTCACACTCAGGGAAGCATGGCCGGGCCTGGGGTTTCTGGGCCAGGAGAAGCACGTCTGGGGACAGCCCACAAGACTTAGATGAGGCCCAGTCCCGAGAGTCAGGCCCCAGCCTCCTCCTTCAGACCCAGGAGTTTGCTGCTGGACCTCCTGCCCCGGGCCCGTGGTGTCCAGAGGCTGGCCTTCCCCTGACTACAGAGCCTGCACTCACCAGCTTGGGGAGGTCAACTTCAGCCAAGAGGAGATCAGGGGCTTCCAACCAAAGGTTCAGGCGAGGCCGTTCTGCACTGTAGGGAGCAGGGGCATCTGAGGGTGACCACCTGGTTTGACGGCCCAGTACCCTCTACTTGGCTTGCTGTCCCTTGCTCCTCTACCCAGCTCCGTGTTTCAACTCATCTGAGTCCCTAGAGCTCCAGGACAGTCACCAGCCCGCAGAGACACGAAGGCTCACCCCTGCTGGGTCCCCAGCTCCTGGATCCGAGGGCGCTGCCGGGAACGGATGTTCTGCTGCGAGATGGAGCCCAGGAAAGGCCGGTACTTCAGCATTCGCCATTCTGAGGGTTACAGAGTGCGAGATTGAGGAGGTGGGGCCCCCTCAGGTGGTGCTCCCCAGCCCAGAGGCCGGGGCACCTTCCTAGACACCTTCCTCTCTGACCATTTCAATTTTGACTCTAGGAGGCCCTGCCCACCTTAGCCCCACACTTCTTGGGGAATCATCAAGACACTGAAACCACCACCACACCCAAACCCCCCTATACACACACACACACACACACACACACACACACACACACACACACACACACAGCAGGCTCCTGGCCCCGCCCCTTCTCGGCCACACCCTAACTCTGAGAAGCTCCATCCCCTTCTGAAAGCTGGTCTAGGAAATTCCTGACACACTGGCCTCAACCTCTCCCAACTGTGCCATCCAAGCCTTTCCCCTTTCCCTCCTGCCCCTCACCTGGATTTAGCTGTAAACCATACTTGTCCTCAAGGCCCTCCCTGGCGATGGTGACCACTAGCTCTCGCAGGAAATCGCTGTTCTAAGATGGGAGGAAGAAAGGTGTGATGGAGGGGATGGGACGGGAGGAAGCACCCTCCCCAGGCCTGGTCCATCACACAGCCCACCTGCATCCTCAGGTACAAATTGCTATTGACAGCGACGTCATAGGCAGTACAGCCCTGGCCTTCTGTGGAAAGAGGGGGGGGGGGGGGGGGGTGAGGCCTGTGCAACCCTCCATGTAGCCTACTTAAGGAAAACTTAACTAAGGACCAGAGACCCAAGACACGGGAAGTGAGAGGCAGCACACACTCTGCTTTCCAGCTAACTCAGACCACATCCTTCTTGGCTTCCAGGCTCAACTCCAGCGGCAGACCCTGATCCTCCCCAGTGACCACAAGAATCCTCTTACCCTGTCCTACCCCCTCTCTAAAGGGCTGTCCACAATTCCAGTCTCTCCTCACTGTTGATCTGTCAACCAAACCACTGCCTCCCCCAGACACAGGTCAATTGTTCTATGTAGCTGAGGCTGGCTTCTAGGTTACAGCATCCCAAAAGCTAAGCTACTTGTCACCGCTGCCTACAACCCTCTTCTCTGACGTTGCCTGACTGTTAAAATCTTTTTCAAGACAGGGAACTCCCTTGGTACACCAGGCTAGCCTTGAACTCAGAGATTCACCTGCTTCTGCCTTCACAGTGCTAACTGCCTCCCGCCTGGCTAACTGATCAAATCTTCTACCAAACAGTACTCTTCTAATAAGCCTTTTCTAAAGCCTCTTTAACCTCAGGAAGAGCCCAGGTGTGTTCCCTGAATCAGTCCCCTCTGGCTCCCTGGGAAAAGCAGGGTCCTGAGGGAGCAGACTGAGGGTACTGACTTGCATCCAGCTCAGCATGTGGCTCTCCCAGGCTCATGGGGATTCGGAAGCCAGCTTGGTCCTCCTCCAGCATCTGAAGTAGTTCGTCCTCAGTCACGTCCACCGGGGGAGGGATGGAGGGAGAGTGGCAGATGTTGATGAAAACCTTTCCTTCCGATGAGTTGGTCTTTATGCAGAAACCTGCACAAGTGGGTTATCTGTCCCATCTGTCCCTAGGCAGTCTCGTTCTCCCTCACCCTGTCCCTGTCACTCTATCCCAGGCTGGCCCCAGATGTGGGATGCCCCTGCCAGAAAGGAAGGCACTCACAACCTCGCCCAGCTCCTTCCCATCTCCTAATGCCCTTCTAACGCCTTCCCTCTTCGTTCCCCTCTGCTCCCCTCAGGTCCCTGACATTTTCTTACTTTGGATCTCCACCACTCTGCTTTCTGTGGCTCAGTGTTTGTAGGTGGTCTTCCTGCCTGGCCTCTGTACCCAGTTGTGATCTCTCCTTCGTCCTGGGTCCCCTGCCCCTAGTTTCTACTGACCTCTCTCAGGGTCTCCCATCCTCTCTCTGGAATAATGTGTCTATGTATGTATATGTATATTATGTGTGTACATATGTACATATATCTATATATATTTCTCACCAGGCTGGGGCTGGATCTGTGTAGACTCTGGCCTCTCTGTCTGGGCTTGCTGGAGCTCTTTGGAGGCCTGTGGGGGAAAAGCAAGCCTAATGATCCTGCCCTGTCACAGCCAATCATCTGCTTCCCAAACATTTACAGGACAACCCATGTAACAGCTGAGGATCAGATTTTTTTTATTAATGTTATATTATGTTTTTGTTTGCTCTTTGTTTTCCGGTAACTCACTCTGTAGACCTGGCAGGCTGGCCTTGAACTCATCGAGATCTGCTAGCCTGTCCATCTCCAGTGCAGAAATTAAAGGCATGCACCACCACCACCCGGCTCACTGGTTATATTATATAATCTATGCCCCCTTTTCCTTTTACGAAAAGGACCACAACTCCATTTCTTTTAAAACCTAGAAAACTTTGAGCAAAACAACTACAATTCCCATAGATCTCCTTGCTGCCGCCGGGCATTCTGGGAACTGAAGCCGCTTCTCTGAGCGCCAATGTATAAATGCTTAAACACTCAGGTTCCCGTAAGTCCAGTCAGCCCGCACCTGCAGGAGCAGCTCCTGAAACCGCACCGTCTCATCACCCATCGACTCTGCGTCGCTTAGCTCTGGTGCCAGAAGCTTCGAGTCCGCCATGGCCCTGGGGAAAAGTCCTAGGCGTCCAGGATAAACTAAGCCAGGCTATTGCAGGGCCTCGGTCGATCTTAACACACAGCACTGTACTCAGGACCCTAAGATGTGTGCTGGGAATGGTCTACGGCCCCATTACGATGACGGCACCGTCCTCGCGTCTGTTCCGTCTCTTGATCGGTCCTGTTAGGCAGCGGTGTAAAAGAAAGTCACACTTCCGGCCTCTTTGTAACCAAGGAAGTGCAGTAGCCACACCCGACGGCCCTATCATCCCAGCAGGCGCCCACGCCGACCATTTGTATTAGAAAGCTTAAGCCACGCCCCCCAGCCAACCAATCAAAAACAAGGCCCGAGGAGGACCGTGAAATGATACACTTCCTGAATCCACAAACCAACATTTCCGCCCTTCCCTAGCAACTGCAGGCGCTAGGACGCAGGTTTGTCACTTGGAAAATTTGTCTATCATGCGTTAGGCTCTGGGTCCGATCCCACCGAACACACATACCGTTAATTACAATGCTACTGACCTTTATGAACAAAATGGGGAGGGGGGCGCAGGAGAGATGGTTCAGCGTTTAAGTGCTGACTGGTCTTCCAGAAGACCAACGTTTGATTCCCAACACCCACATGTCTCATAATCCCCTGTAACTCCAGTTCTAGGGGGTCTCACGCCCTCTTCTGGCCTCCTGGGATAATACATGTACGTGACGCACAAGACGTGCAGGTAGGCAAAATACCCAGCTACATAAAAGCAAATCTTTGCTTGCTTTAAATAAAATATTAGCGGCGGAGAGATGGCCCAGTGGTTAAGAACACACGCTGCTTTTGTCAAAGACTGGGTTCAGCTCCTCTCACCCACCAAAACAATCCAACAAAGGCTGGAGAAGTAGCTCAGTGGTTAAGAGTACTGGCTGCTCTTCCAGAGGGTTCAGTCCCCAGCATCCACAGGGCAGCTCACAACTGTAACTCCAAGATCTGACATCCTCACACAAGCTACCTATAGGCAAAACACCAATACACATAAAATAAAAATAAATTATATGTAAGAATATTAAAAAAAAATTTCCTAACACGAGTTTCCCCATTTGCCTATGGGCCATGCCTGCCTCCACTCTATCCAGAGGCAGTCCTTTGAACCTCCAGGACAAATATCCTCCCCCCCCCTTCTTTGCCCCCTCTTTCTTTTTTGTTGTTTTTCGAGACAGGGTTTCTCTGTAGATCTGGAGCTCTGTAGACCAGGCTGGCCTCAAACTCACAGAGATCGGCCTACCTCTGCCTCTGGATGCTGGGACTAAAGTGCGCCACCACCCCTTTGGTACCCTAGTCCTTTCAAAGACACCCAGGGCTACACAGAAACCTTTCTTTAAAAGCAAAAGAAACAAAAATTTGTTTTTAACTATCACTGAGACCCAGCGCCAGTTCCTGCTCCCTAATGGATTTTGGACTAAAGGCTGCACTATCTGCCTCCAATTATTTCTTTCTACCTCCGACCCTAATTATTGTTTTGAGGCAGAAAAACATCAAGAACACTTCTTTTTCTGCCAGGTGTGGCCGTGCATTCGGGAGGCAGAGATAGACGGACCTTTTTGAGTTTAAGACAGCCTGGACTACAGAGTGAGTTCCCGAACAGCAAGAGCTACATAGTGAGACCCCATCTCAACAAAACAAAACTACTTTTCCTAAAGAGTCGGGATGACAACATGCTGTCCTTCCAAAGCCGGAGCCCTTCCGCCAGCGCGGAGCCCGGGCCCTAGTTCCGCTGTCTACGAAACTACATTTCCCAGCGTCCGTCCATGCGAGGCCCGGAGTGGCTCTCAAGTGGGCGGGGCTCGCCGCCCGGCCCCGTCTTACTGGCCCCGCCCCTCCGGCTGGAGTGGGCGGTGCCGCCCTTCGGCCCTCCAGGTTCCCCAAGGCAGAACCGTCCGGCCGCCCTGCGCGGAAGGAAGGCGTTCGGCGAGCGATGGCAGCAGCGCGTGTAGGACCCTGCGCCCGCGAGATCTTCACGACGATGGAGTACGGACCGGTGCCGGAGAGCCACGCATGCGCACTGGTGAGACCTTGCCCGGCGGCGGCTGTCTACCCCCCCTCCAGACTCACGGGGCGCTCGGCGCGGGCTCCCGTCATCCACTGCGGCAGCCCCGGAAACCCCACCCCTCAGCTCGCGTGTTGAACCCCGGGCTTCCGGTGGTGCTGTGCCCGTGGCTCCCGGCGGCGAGCGTGCTTGCCGCTCTGCTGGTTCCTCGGGTCGCCCGGCTTCCTTGGGTCCCGGCCACTTTTGAGGCGCACGGGAACGCTCAGAACCCAAGTTCAGTCAGCGCTGTGGCTGCCTGCCCCTGTCTGAACGCACTAGCGTTGCTCCCCAGATCTCCGGCCGCTTTGAGTGTCCTGTGAGTTCGCGTGATCCACAGGGCCCACGTGGTTCCCAACCCCCCACCCCGTGACGCTTTTTCCGGAGATTTTCATGTTTCATAGTTATTCCTTAAGGGTCTCGTGACCCTGCGCTTCTTAGAGCTCTTGTAACCCTCCAGGGTCTTCCAGAACCCCCTTGCCTCCCTGGTGGAATTTAACAGGGTGCCTGGGATTTTTTTTTTTTTTGTCCCCGGTCCCACAAATTCTTCCAGCATCCAGGACGGATTTACGGAGGTTGGAGAGGCGGTCAGTGGAAGCCTTTGGAAGGATAGCATTATAACACTCAAGTTTAGAGTGTTCATCCCAAACACTGAGAAAGACCACCGACCCAAATCACCATGGGAAATTTAAGGCAAGCTGCCCTAAGGCATCGTTCAAGATGCCTTGGATGTGAGGGAGACATGGTTTCTATAGCTCAGAGCTTCCAAATGGGGAGTGTGGCAGGCAAAGTAGTCTTTGGAGCTACAGGAGCAGAACATAAGATCACAAGTTAGTCCTAAGGATCTTCCTGAAACAAAGACAGGGTTGCAAGGTGGTGTTATCAAGGTAGTCACCTTTTGAAACAAAGATAGCTGTAATGGCTTCGAAATAAGGTTATGGTTGTCGTTTCCTGTAACAGACAGTACAAAACCATTGGTAGTTAAGGTTCCAGGTGGGGCATAGCCCAAAATTTGAGAAACAGAGATTTAGTTGTAAATAAGAATGAGCCTAGTTTGTCTTTTTTTTTTTTTTTTTTTTTTTTTTTGAGGGGGAGGGTCTTCGAGACAGGGTTTCTCTGTATTGCTTTGGAGCCTGTCCTGGAACTCAGTCTGGCCTCACACTCACAGAGACCCGCCTGCCTCTGCCTCCTGAGTGCTGGAGTTAAAGGCGTGCACCACCAACTCCCAGCCCCTAGTTTGTCTTTAAGATGGCTTTCAAGCCTAAGAGAGAGAGGACACCAAGGTGCTGGTTAAGAGGGCAGGGTCCCAACCCTGGTAGCTGGTCTTAGGGTTGTTTAGCACGTCCTGCATGGAGAGTCCAGGAGAGGACAGACCCTGAGCTCTGGCGACAGAGGACTGAATCTCATACTGTCATAATGAGATGGAGTCTTGTGTTGCTTGGCCTTTGTACTTCAGACAAACAGTTGCAGTGGAGATACTGTAAGGATGGAAAAATTTAGCCTAACTCTCCACTGACCCCAGGAAGCTGGAAGTTTAAATCCCAGACCCTGTCCCCTGGCAATGAGTAGGCAAAAGGTCACGTTCTTTGCTGTTTACGACAGGGCTATTTACTACAGCACTTGTGAGTGAGTGAACACCGGAAATGAGCCTTGTCACCCCTCCCAGAAGCCTGCGCAAAAACAGAATTCCTGGGCTAAGCATGGGCTTGGATAGTTTAAATTGATTGGTCCGCACTGGATGCTATGAGATGATTGGTTTACGATGCTCGGGCTTTGTTGTAACTCTATAAAAGTTGTCTTAAGCCTGTACCCAGGTGCCCAGTCCTCTACCCCCACGTGGAGTATGGCTGCAGACCCCAGTTCACTTGGAATATAAAAAACCTCATGCTTTTGCATCAAGACTGCTTCTCATGAGTGATTTGCAGGGGCGCCTTTCCTGAGTCGGGGCGTGAGGATCCACACTCTGCTGATCTTTCATTACCAACTAGAGACATGCCATTGTAGAAAAGATACCCACCCGACTGTGGTGGCGCACACCATTAACCCCAGCACTCGGGAGGCAGAGGCAGGCAGATCTCTGTGAGTTCAAGCCCAACCTGGTCTACAGAGTGAGTTCCAGGACATCCTCCAAAGCTATACAGAGAAACCCTGTCTCTAAAGCCAAGAAAAAAGAAAAGTAAAAAGATACTGCACTAGGAATAACTAGAAATATGGATGCAGCTGAGAGGATTTGGGACAATTCAGAGAATCACCACAGCTTGCTAGAGGAGGAATGCCCTGAAGTAGCAATAATAAGTTGAAGGCAGGCAGAGATGGTTGGATGGATGGATGGATGGATGGATGGATGGATGGATGGATGGTGCCAGCCTCTCTGCTAAGCATGATTTTACTTAATCTGCCAAAGAGCAGACGGGATTATTCTTGTTATTTTAGTGGCAGAATACAAGTTTGATAAGGTGAGTCATTTTGCCCGTAATCCACACACAGACATCTTAGAGGAGTTGGCTATAGTGACATAAACCAGTAAACCCAGCATCTGGAAGGCCAAGGCAGGAACTCAATTATGAGTCCCAAAACTGACAGAAAGAGCTGGGCCTGGCGCCATGCCTTGGGTTCTGGGCCCTGCAGTTGCCCCATTACTCCAGCAAAGGCCTCAAGTTTACAATCTGGGCAACTCGGCCAGCAAACATGTTTTCCCTGGCTTAAGCTTTGTTTTTGGAAATGTCAGTTATTGTACAATTAATTCCATCTAAACATCCTGGATTCTGATTTCTCTTGAAAATAAAATTTCAAAGTTTGGCAACCTTTTGGCTGTAGATCCCAGACAGAACTCATCTGGAACCGATTGCCTGGGCTACTTTGGGGACATTTGAAGCTCTCGGTGTCCAATAGGCACTCTCCTACCCTGTGGCCTGCCAGAACCTTGTGGACATTCTTGTGGGGATTTGTTTTCCTTTTGGAGGGAAGTCTTCCATCTTTCCTCAGCAGCTGCTATCAGGGGCTGTCATGCACTCATCAGTCATCTTCAGCAGTTGGCATCGAGTCTGGGGCTCCCCTGTGCCTTTTTCTTTTCTCAGGGTAGTTTAAACAAACGCCAGCTGTTGTGCTGCTTTCCCATAAATATTTGAGTCTTTATTTCTAACAGATAAGAGTTTTGTTTCACAACTAGCACTCTGTTATTCAGTCTCCTAGACTTAACTGACATTTATTAGTATTTAATGCCCAGCTCAACTTCCCATGGCCCCACTTCCAAAATGGCTCTGTCCCTGTGGACACGGCAATTTGGGACTTTTGGGTGACAAATTTTTCTTTTTAAAAGATTTTTTATCTGTTTATTCTGGGGTTTTGTTCTCGCTTTTTGCCTTTTGGGACAGGGTTTCTCTATGTAGTCTAAACTGGCCTTTAAATCATGGTGTTCCTCTTGCTTCATCCCAAGTGTTGGAATTATAGACCTATCTCTTCCACCATACTGAGCCCATTTTGCTTAAAAAATAAATAAATAAATAAATAAATAAATTAAAAATGACAAGGCTGGCTGTCTAAGTGAGGGAAAAGCAACAGAAAGTGGAACAGAAAGTGGGAAGTAGATGTTGGATTTAACAACCGCAAAAATGCAAGCAGGAAGAGAAAGCAGTATGAACCACACATGGTCAGTAAGATGCAGTAAAGGTCCCGGGAAGAAATGGCATGGCATTGCTGGGTGTTCAGTGCATATTGATCGTTACTTTGTCAGCAGATTTGGGATGGTTAGGAGTGTTAGAAAACCCTGGCTAACCTGGGTGGGGGTGCCGCACACCTTAGTCCCAGGAGGCAGAGGCAGGTAGATCTCTGAGTTTAGTGCCAGCCTGGTCTACACAGCGAGTTTCAGGACAACCAGGGCTACACAGAGAAACCCTATCTTGAAAAATAATAATTATTAACAAATAAGCGAGCCCTGGCTGAGGTTACGTTAGAGGACTGGGGAGTTGGCTCAGTGAAGTTCGGATCCCCTGCACCCCGGTCAAAACCCAGTGCAGCCAGACATGGTGGCACACACTTTCAACCCCAGCACTTGCTGGCAAAGGCAGATGGATTGCTTGTGAGGAGGTCCAGGCCCGTCAGCCAGAGCTACATAGTGAAACCTTGTCTCAAACAACACAAAGCAGTACAACAACACAGTGTAACCCTGTGTGCAGGTGGAGGCCGGATCCTTGGGCCTGATGGCAGCCAGCCTAGCTGAAACTGAGCTTCAGCTTCAATGAGACAGGGCTGGACAGATGGCTCAGCAGTTAAGTAGCTTGCTGCTCCTGGAGAGGACCTAGGCACACGCAATTCATAACCACCTGTAACTCCACTTCCAGGGACACTGCCTCTGGCTTCTGTGGGCACTTCATGCGTGTAATGCACACACGAACATGCATGAAAAACACTCATAAAAATGAGTCAATAATGAGTCTTTTTAAAAAATAACATAAAGAGCAATTGAGGAAGACACCCGACTTTGGCCTACACACACAATGTGTACACACAAAAACAAGAACAATCATATAGCTACGGCCCAGGCTAGAACTTAGAGCCAGGCTACCAGACCTGGACACCAGCCTAAACCAGGCCTGTGTAGCAAGAACACATCGAGCCTCAGGCACAGACTCCTCACAGCCTGGTAGCCTGCACAGGATCTGGTAACTTATGCCTTTTGAGCTCTCATTTCTCCCAGTGATAGTGGCAGAGACGGAGAGGAACAGGATTGCACGGCTAGGTGCACGCGGCTGGTGTAGCAGCCCCACTTGGCAATGAGAAGCACAGGTGATATGGGTTGTAGCTGGGGCCACTGTGTCCTGGACACTGGGTGTCTTGAGTCAGTATGAAGTTGACAAACATGAGTACTGGCATTGAGCCCTTGCCTAATATAATATGCTCAAGGTCCTGGGTTCCATGCCCAGGACCAACAAACAAACAAAAACATCACTACGTGTTTCCAAGGAAGCAAAGTTAACTTAAGGTCACTTCTCTATGGAAGAGAATGTTTTAGTAATTATTTTTCTTTTATTGTTTCATATTTAAGCCAGGCATAGTGGTGCGCACAGGAGATGGAGACAGGAGGATCATTCACGGCACAAAGGTGTTTAGACAGAGAGAAACAAAAAAGAAATAGAGGCCAAGATCTTGCTACGTAGCCCAGGCAGGCTGAGCACTGGGGCTATCTAGGCTACAGGAGCAGCACTAGCTAACACAGTGAGTTTCAGGTAATGTTTCAGTCATAGTAAAAAAATAAATAGCAGGGCCTAGAAGTATAATTTGATGGAAGTGTGGCGTCTTGAGCGCAATAACCAGCACAAAACAAAAACAAACACACAGGAGGAAAGGGTCAGCTGAGGGTAAGAGTACAAATGTCTCCTTAAGAACTCTGGCTGCAGACTGAGCTGTCCCGGCTGCCACAGGCTCCTCTCCAAACTTTTCTTCCAGGCCTGGCTGGATACCCACAACCGCCTCTTGGGCCACTATGTCAATGGGATGTGGCTGAAGCCGGAACACAGGAATCCAGTGCCTTGCCAGGATCCCATCACAGGTTTTTGATGAGCCCAGTCACTTGGGAGGGGCAAAGACCTCAAGACCTCTGTCAGAGTCGCAGCTGTGTCCGTACCGTGCTCTAGGCCCTGAGTGCAGGAGCCATTGATGGTGGCCATGGGGTGAGGGTCCTCGTTCCTCCTGATGACAGTCTCACTAGTTCTAGTGCACCCCCAAAAAGGCTTTTTGAAGCCCCTCTCTACTAAGGGGCGCTCCCTCCCCCAAGCTGAGTGTAGGTTCATATCTCTAATCCCAGCAACCCAGAAGGGATAGCAGGAAGATCGTGAGTTTGAAGCCAGCCTGAACTACAGAGAGAGTTCCAGGCCAGCCTTGACTTCATATTGAGGGGCTGAAGAAGACAGCTCAGTGGTGAAAAGTGTTACTGATCTCTCCAAAGACCCAGGTTCAATTCCTAGCTCCCATGTTGGACAGCTCACAGCCACCTGTAACTCCAGCTCCAAGGGATCATATGCCCTCGTATGGTCTCCAGGAGTACCTGCACTAAAGTGCTCATACCCACACACAGACACACATACGTACACATAAATAAAAAGGCTGGTGGTGTCGCACACACCTTTAATCCCAGTACTCCAGAGGCAGGCGCAGGCGGATCTGAGTTCAAGGCCAGCCTGTTCTACAGAGTGAGTTTCAGGACCGCCAATGCTACACATTTTTGTCTCAAAAACCAAGCCAAACTAATAATAATAAATTTAAAAGACACAGTAAGAGAGGGACTAGAGAGACAGCTCATTGGTTAAGAACACTGGCTGCTGCCTTTAGTTCTCAGCGTTTGCACGGTGGCTCACAACCATCTGTAACTGTTTTCCCCGAGAGGCTGACTCTCGGTCCCTATAGGCGCTGCACCTGTGATGTACATACATACTCTGCAGGCAAAACACCCAAATAAACGAAAGCGAGAAAAGAAGGACTTGAGTAGAGCAGTGACTGGTGACTGAAGCCAGGCCCTGGCTCTCACGGGGCTGGGGGCAGTCTTCACTGCCCTCACTTTCTCCCATGGCTTCCTCCATCTGTGCTCCCACCTGTCCCTGCAGGAGAAAAGCTGGCCAGCTGCCTGCAGGCACAGGCTGAGGACATCACTGCAGCTGTGGGTGCAGCTAGGGCAGCATTCAAGACCTGGAGCCACCTCCCTGGGGCTGCTCGAGCCCAACACCTAAGCCGGTGAGGGAGCCCGGGCCAGGCCCCCCACCCCACCCCGGGGCTCACCATTTCCCACATGCATGAGGGGCTGCATGAGAACAATTGCTTCTCACACCTCACAGTATCATAACATCATGGGGACTTGGTCCTTTAGAATCTAAACGACAAGGATCCCATAATGCAATTGGATCAGAGGCTCAAATTGAAGTTCCCAGTATCTTTGGGACTAGATGGTTCTATAGTACTCCCAGAGTTTTGACACTCCCCTCGACTACATTTCCTATACAGCTTTGGTACTTGTTGTCCCTGATAAATTATGGCTCTCCTCCAAAGGCTTGTGGGGATTGTAGTCCAGGTTGCTGTGGGCAGGGACCAACCCCTCGTATTCTCCAAAGGCTGGCCAAGGCTATCGAGAAGCATCAGCAAGTGCTGTGGACCCTGGAGTCTCTGGTCACTGGGCGCGCTGTTCGAGAAGTTCGAGATGGGGATGTCCCACTGGCCCAGCAACTACTTCAGTACCATGCCATGCAGGCACATGCCCAGGAAAAGGCCCTGGCAGGCTGGGAGCCTATGGGTGAGAACTTGTGGGCCCCAGAACCCTCCTGACCCAGTGACCCGAGCCAGCCATGCCTCATTATGGGTTTTTGCAGGAGTCATTGGCCTCATCCTGCCCTCTCCTTTCTCTTTCCTGGACATGATGTGGAGAGTCTGCCCTGCCCTCGCTATGGGTAGGTGAGGGCGGTGTTCCCCCACCCCGTTTCCTCAGAGAGGATGTTTGGGGTCCAAAGGAGCAGGGCTGACACCTGGGCCCCTGGCTGTGTGGGAGGAGGGTAGGGGTTAGACTCAGAGTCTAAAGAATGAGAACCAGAAGCTGGACGTCCGCACCCTTAGCTGTTCCCCTTCCTCAGGCTGCACTGTGGTGGCCCTTGTGCCCCCAGCGTTCCCCACACCTCTCCTCCTGGCTCAGCTGGCAGGGGAGCTCGGCTCTTTCCCCGGGATCCTCAATGTGGTGTGTGGCCCTGCCTCTCTGGGGCCTGCTCTGGCCTCCCAGCCGGGAGTCCAGAAGGTGGCCTTCTGCGGCGCTGTGGAGGTATCTTCAGGGCTGCGAGTGGGGTGGACGTGGCGAGGGCCAAGAGGCCCCTGCCACCACTGAGAGCCTTGGGTTCCCGCAGGAAGGACGCGCTCTGCGGCGGACCTTAGCAGGCAGGGGGCCCAGGCTGGGCCTGGCGCTGGGCACAGAGTCACTGCTGCTGATAATGGACTCAGCAGACATAGACTCGGCTGTGGAGGGCGTCGTGGATGCCGTCTGGTCAGACCGCAGCCCGGTAAGACCTGTGTGCTCGTGTCACCAAAGCCCAGGGGCCGCCGTATCTCTCAAATACTTGGGGTGTTCATTCCGAACTCTGCTCTTTGGACCTTTGTATTATTTGAGACAGGGACGTCTGCAGCTCAAGCTCCGGCTCGCTTGTAGCCCAGGAGACTTTCTGCACTGCGCCCCTTGCCTCTGCTGCTCCGTCCCTGAGGCCCAGCCCTCCGGGGGAGCCCGTGCTCACTCCGTGCATTGCCCCTGACTCTGCCTACTTTTGATGCCCTTTTCCACAGGGCGGGCTCAGGCTCCTCATCCAGGAATCTGTGTGGGGTGAAGCTATGAGGCGACTCCAGGCTAGGATGGCCAAGCTACGGAGTGGACGAGGGCTGGATGGGGCTGTGGACATGGGGGCTCGAGGACCTGCTGCCCGAGACCTAGCCCAGAGCTTTGTGGATGAGGCCCAGAGCCAGGGTGGACAGGTGAGCACCAGTCACAAAATGGAGTTTTAGAACGTGGCCACCCAGCTACTGTTTCAGAGTCAGGAGGGACAAGACTGAACCCCTGAACTGTGAGAGGACTAAGGCCTAGAATCCTGAGTTTGAGGAAGGAAATTGGGCCCTGGACTTTTAGTGTCTGAGGGAGGAGGGCTAGGGTCTAGATGCCCAGGTTGAGTGAGAAGACTGGGGCCTGGACCCCAGGATCTGAGGGAGGAGGCTGGGCCTGGACCCCAGGATCTGAGGGAGGAGGCTGGGCCTGGACCCCTGGGTCTGAGGGAGGAGGCTGGGCCTGGACCCCTGGGTCTGAGGGAGGAGGCTGGGCCTGGACCCCAGGATCTGAGGGAGGAGGCTGGTCCTGGACCCCTGGGTCTGAGGGAGGAGGCTGGGCCTGAACCCCAGGATCTGAGGGAGGAGGCTATGATCAGGACCCCTGGGTCTGAGGGAGGAGGCTGGGCCTGGACTCCAGGATCTGAGGGAGGAGGCTGGGCCTGGACCCCTAAGTTTAGGCAGAAGAGCTGAAGACTGAAGGCGTAGGAAGGAGTGCTGAGGTACAGCCCCGGTCTAGGGAGGACAGGCATCCGCATCTTTTTCTCCTCCCCTCAGGTATTCCAGGCTGGTGATGTGCCCTCCGACAGCCCATTCTTCTCTCCAACCCTAGTGTCTGGCCTGCCGCCAGCTGCCCCCTGTGCCCAGGCCGAGGTGAGACTCCTGCGATTGTAGATTCCTTCCCTGCCCTTCTGTCCTGGGTCATAGGCAACGGCGCTATACGTGGGGTGATTCTGTGGCCCGGGGCCGTGAACCCCAGTGGCTGCTCCCGAACAGGTGCAGTGCTAACAGGAGGGACTCGTTCTCAGCTACCCTGACACCACTTGTAGGTGCCGTGGCCTGTGGTTGTCGCTTCCCCTTTTCGCACAGCCAAGGAGGCACTGGCCCTGGCCAACGGGACACCACGGGGAGGGAGTGCCAGTGTGTGGAGTGAGAGGCTAGGGCAGGCCCTGGATCTGGGCTACGGGTAAGCTGGTGTCTGCTCCCCTGCCCCTGCCCCTTCCCCCTCATGTGTCCCCCTCCCCTCTGACCCAGCTTCCTGTCCCCTATCCTCACCTCGGGTGTCTTTACCTGCCTCACAGGCTCAAGGTGGGCACCGTGTGGATCAATGCCCATGGCCTCCGAGACCCTGAGGTGCCCACAGGAGGCTGCAAGGAGAGTGGGTCTTCCTGGCACGGGGGCCCGGATGTGAGTGCCCACCTTACCCTTGCATCTCCTGACACCCAGCACCCCTTGAGACACTCTGGGTTCATCTGGCCTCCTTGTGACTGTGAATCTCCCACAGGGTCTGTATGAATACCTGTGGCCCTTGGGGACACCTTCCTGGGAGCCCTTCCTTTGTGAGAGTCTCAACTATGATGCCTTTGGCCTTGCTGTGCCCTCCAGCCTGCTGTTGGGGCCAGAAACGGGGCCCAGGTGAGCTGTTGCAGGCCTGGTAGCCTGAGGGTGAGGGTGAGGGGGCTGTAGGGGGCATCCATGCCACTTCTGAGTCTTAGAGCCTCGTAGTCCTAACCCTAGGTCTGGAGACTCTTACCTTAGTTCTGCTTAACAGTTTGGGTTTTCCCAGGAGCAAGAATCCAGGGGTTTCTAGATAGAACACACGGGAACAGGAATGTGAGTGTTCTGGGGTTCATACGGTAAACAGAAGCTCGGGGGATAGGAATTCAGAATCCGGCAGAATCGTGGGAGCAGGTGTTCGAACCCTTCAAGAAGCTCATGAGAATAAAAATTTGAGTACAAAAGGTTCATGGGGACTGAGGTGGTCCCACCAGTATAGTGGGCCCAGCATGTCCTCACATCTCGCTCTGTGCAGCCCAGCACCCCCCTATGGGCTGTTTGTTGGGGGCCGTTTCCAGGCTCCTGGGTCCAGGAGCTCCAGACCCATCCAGGATTCTTCAGGCAAACTCCACAGCTATGTGGCTGAGGGTGGAGCCAAGGATATCCGAGGTGCTGTGGAGACCGCTCATCAGGCTGCCCCTGGGTAAGAGGGTCAATGGAAGCCCAGATAGCAGGGGGGCTGGGCGGGAGTAAAGTTGGGACTGAAGCCCGAGGTTGGGGCTTTGGACAGAGGTGGCTATCTGGGAATAGCTAGGGCCAGGCTACACCCCTCCCCTAATCTGCATTGCTTGCCCGCAGCTGGGGGACCCAGTCTCCAGGGGCCCGAGCGCGCCTGCTGTGGGCCCTGGCAGCTGCACTGGGGCGCCGGAAGCAAGGCCTGGCCTCGCAGCTAGAGAGCCATGGAGTAGCCCCTGCGGTTGCCAAGACTGAAGTAGAGCTGAGCGTGAGGCGACTCCAGATGTGGGCCACCCGGGTTCAAGACCAAGGCCAGACACTACAGGTGAGACATCTCTAAGCAGGTGGACAGGACGGGGCAGGCAGCCAGGCAAGAGTCAGCCAGGGCCCAGTGAGCCAGGCCTGTGTTCCGGCTCAGCCCTAGGAATTGTAGAAAGTACAACTAACCCTGATGAGAACCCAGGGGCTCAGACCAGGCAGGAGGGAAGGTCACGCTTGCAGGAAAGCAGATGTCCCTGAGTGCACGCGTCACAGCCTCTCAGGTTTGCCAGTCCCACTCTCTGGTTTTTCAAAACAGGGTTTCTCTGTAGCTTTGGAGCCTGTCCTGGCCTGGAACTCACAGAGATCCGCCTGCCTCTGCCTCCCAGGTGCTGGGATGAAAGCCGTGCACCACCAACACCCAGCTCATTTAAAGTCTGTGTAATGTAGGCCCGATTATATTCTAGGAGGCTTTTGTAAACACCGTAGTGCAGGCCTAAAATCTCAGCATGTGGAAATAGAGGCAGAAAGATCACAAGTTCAAGTTCAGGGTCAGCCTTGGCTACATAGTGGGATCCTATCATAGTGAATCCACAGTTAACAAGTTCAGGGTCAGCCTTGGCTACATAGTGGGATCCTATCATAGTGAATCCACAGTTAAGAGCACTTCTGTTCTTGCCGAGGATGGTGATTTCAGCACCCAAATCAGGGTACTCACAACTCCTGTGACTACCTAGCTCCAGGGTGTATCACTGCACCCCCCAACACACATACAAATAGATGCATAATTAAATAAATCAAGCCAGGTGTGCTAGAGCATTCCTTAAGTTCCAGCACTCAGGAGGCAGAGGCAGACAGATGTCTCAGCTCAAGGTCAGCCTGGTTTACAAAGCAAGTTCAAAGCAAGGACAGCAGGCCTACTTAGAGAAACCCTGTGTCAAAAAAACAAAAATTTAAATAAATATACAATATATGAATCAAGCTGGGTGGCGGTGGTGCTCGAAGGAGACAGAGGCAAGCGGACCTCTGAGTGGGGAGAGCCTGTCTCACAACACTGCAGAAAACAAACAGGGGTTGCAGTGTGGTCAGCACCCTTGCCTAACTCTAGCACGACTGGAGCCCTCTACAGTATCACAAAAGACAGCATGGACCAGACCCAAAATCCCAGCTTCCATCGGCCAAGGCAGGCGCATGGCAGATTCAAGGCAGCACACAGAGGCAGAGGTTTAAGCATGCAGACCCACGTGGCCAATGAGTGCCTTGAGCCCGGGCTTTGCTCCCTGCACCAGCATCCCCAGGCCCACCGTATAGGAGTAGCTCTGGAGATAGAACATGGCAGATGTGGGGAGGGTGGGGCAGGGAATGGAGAAGGCTGTGGGAACTTACCCCTGATGTGTCCTCTGTCCCTATAGGTAACAGGGTTGAGAGGGCCTGTGCTCCGGCTCCGAGAGCCACTCGGAGTGCTGGCTGTGGTGTGTCCGGATGAGTGGCCCCTGCTGGCCTTTGTGTCGCTGCTGGCCCCTGCCCTGGCCCACGGCAATGCTGTGGTCTTAGTGCCTAGTGGAGCCTATCCTCTGCCGGCCCTGGAGGTCTGTCAGGTACAATCCCGTCTCCCCTCCTGCCTGCTTCTGCTTCAGGCTCTTCAGGAATCCCGCTGGTCTCTTCCCTCCTAGTAGCTATGGCACCTTGAGTCCCAGCATCCCAGCCAAGTCCATCACCAGGTCCTAGTCCTTTAGGAGCCCCTGCAGCCACTCCCGGATGCCTACTCCTCACCCTGCCTCATTGCTGTTCAACCCTGGGTGACCTACTCTCTCACATCCTAGGATATAGCCGCCCTGTTCCCTGCTGGCCTGGTGAATGTAGTGACAGGAGACCGGGACCACCTGACCCGCTGCCTGGCCCTACATCAGGACGTCCAGGCCCTGTGGTACTTCGGCTCTGCCCAGGTACTTCAGAGTCTTAACCCACAGTCTTTTGGCTTCATCTCCTGAGGGCCCCTGCTGCTGAGAGGAAGAAACTTCCTTGGCAGCTTCCAAGATCCTCCCCTGGGACCCTGGGAAAAGTCCAGTCACCAAGGAAGACGGTCTTTTTTTTTTTTTCCTTCAAGATGGTTTCTCTGTGTAGCCCTGGCTGTCCTAGAATTCACTCTGTAGACCAGGCTGGCCTTAAGCTCAGATCCGCCTGCCTCTGCCTCCCAAGTGCTGGGATTAAAGGCGTGCGCCGTCACCGCCTGATGGAATAGGGTCTTCTTCATAATAAGGGCCTAAATGCCTCCCCTGCCCAAAGACATCATCTTTTTAGAAGAGCTACTGGTGAGGGACTGAACTATAGCAACGTTCTGAGCTCCAGGTCGATAGCAACTGCTGAGCCACTGGTTGATGGGTGGGACATCCATCCCATCGGCGAGGGCCTTGACCATGGCATCTGGAAGGAATGCCGGCCAGGATCCGGAAACCCAGCCTTGTCAGGCCTTTAGGTCTCTACAAGCCCTCATTGCTAAGGAAGCAGCTGTTTAGCATCTACTGGCAGTACTAATCATGCGTCTCCCCATCGCAGGGCTCCCAGTTTGTCGAATGGGCCTCTGCTGGAAACCTCAAGTCTGTGTGGGTAAACAGGGGCTTCCCAAACGCCTGGGATGAGGAGGTCGAGGGGGCAGGACCAGAACTGAGTCTTCATGCAGCGCGAACCAAGGCCCTGTGGCTGCCAATGGGGGACTGACGCCTGAGGCTTCCCACTCCCGAGAATCTCTCTCCAACTTCCCATGGTTTCCAATAAACGGAGTGACTTTTACTGCTTTTGAGGATTCAGGACAGTGGCTTCTTCATGTGTGGCCCAGGAGGCAACTGTGGGGCAACACTGTTTATGTGGTGGATAAAGGGAACTCAGCCCCACCCAGCACTCCAGGGCGATGAGGCGTCAGAGGGAAGTCCCTGGCTCTGGAAGTTAGAGGCTCTGTCCCCTTGATGCTTGACTCCAGAGCTGGGGGGCTGCAGGGTCACCTCCTTCCTGTAAGCCCTTCTGAACTGGGAGGGCTATAATCCAGCACATCCCCAAGGGGAGTGACGTGCCAGCCAGAGCAGGGACCACCACTCCTGGGGCAGGTACTGAGGGCACAGCTGCCAGGCAAGACCTGACTGTCGCCAGGTGTCTGCTCGCACAGCAGGGGTGGCTTCATTTGTAGCTTCATTTGTTAGCAGGTTTGTAGGTTTGTGGGGCTTTGTTTATTTCTCTCCCCCCCCCCCCCGCTTTGATCATTTTCAGCAAGGTCTCAAGGAGTAGGTCAGCTGACCTGTACGTCCACCCCCATGTCTCAGCCTGAGGTCACAGACGTGTGCTTCCATGCCTAACCTCTGGCTTTGGAAAGGAGACACTAAGTTTCCATTTACTGTGGAATCCGTGTGTGTGAGTGTATGTGTGTGTGTGTGTGTGTGTGGTGTGTGTCTGTGTCTGTGTGTGTGAGTGTGTGTCTGTGTCTGTGTGTGTGAGTGTGTGTCTGTGTCTGTGTCTATGTGTCTGTGTGTGTCTGTATCTCTGTGAGACACTAAGTTTCCATTTACTATGGAATCCGTGTGTGTGTGTGTGTGTGTGTGTGTGTGTGTGTGTGTGTGTGTATGTGTGTGTGTGTGTCTCTGTGCGTGTGTTGTGTGTTTGTGTGTGTGAGTGTGTGTGTGTGTCTGTGTGAGTGTTGTGTGTCTGTGTGTGTGAGTGTGTGTGTGTCTCTGTGCGTGTGTGTGTTGTGTGTCTGTGTGTGTGTGAGTGTGTGTCTCTGTGCGTGTGTTGTGTGTGTATGAGTGTGTGTGTGTGTGTGTGTCTGTGTGAGTGTGTTGTGTGTGTGAGTGTGTTGTGTGTGTGTGTGTATATGTGTGTGTGTCTGTGTGTGATGTGGGCCTGCACAAAAGTCAGTCAACAACTTACGGGAGTCAGGTTCTCTCTCCTCTACCATGTTGTTCCATGGGATCAAACTCAGGTGCTCCTGCTTGGCAGCCACCTGTATTATTTTATCAGCTGGGCCATGTCGCCGGCCCCTGGCCTGGAATTCTTGAGACCCTCCTGCATTTGCCTCCCTCGTGCTAGGATTGTGTGTGTGGACAATGCCCTCCTTGCCCTTCCTTCATCTCTGCCAAGCCTTTTCAATGCAAGGTCACAAGACAAGTCAGTGAACAGACACACAGACTGAGGCCCAGTGAGGCTGAACATGGTGGCCCGAGGGTGGAGGGGCAGTCAGGCTGGCCTAGTGTTGTTGCAGTAACCCCGTATCTGGTTGGCTCACTGCATGTTGTCAAGGGGCTCTCTCCTCTGCTCATCAGCGGTGCCGTTGCCGGGGAATTGGGCTGATGGGAGCTGTCTTCAGCCATTTTCTTGTATGTTGCAGTTTGGTGGTGCTGATTGCTGAGGGTTTCCTTGGTTTTGAGACAGGATATATAGCTCCATATCCCAGGTTGGACTAGAACTTCCTGTGGTACCAAAGATGACCTTGAACTCCTGATCTTCTGCCAATGGGATGACAGGCATGAGCCATTTTTCTTAGTCCGTTTTCTGTGGCTGTAACTGATCATCATAGTGTCACTTGCCAAGAATAAAGGTTTCAGCAGAAGGCTGTGGAAGCTAGGAGGGGCCCCATCTGGTCAGCATCTTCGAGGCCTTCCTGGCATGATAACGGGATCGAGGGTACCTTGTAGCATGACAGCTTTTTAGAAGCTCTTGACAACAAAGCGGTGACCCTGTGTCTTAATTGCGGCTGCTGTTGCTGTGATGTAACAGCAGGCCAAAAGCAACTTGGGGAGAAAGGGTTGATTTACTTTGCACATTCCCAATCACAATTCACTGAAGAAAACCAAGGCAGGAACTCAAACCCAAGCAGGAAGCTGGAGCTGGGAGCTGATGCAGGGGCCTGGAGGAGCGCTTCCTGCCTTGCTGCTCGAGCCTTGCTCAGCCTGCTCTTGTAGCACCCATGACCACCAGGGTCGGCACCACTCACCATGGACTGTGTGTGCTCTCCCATGTCCCATGTCACAGGCTTGCCTGCAGCCAGATCGTATGGAGGCAATTTGACAACTGAGTTTCCCTCCCTCAGATGACTGTAGCTTGTCAAGTTGACATCAAATAGCCAGCACACGCCAGGCGTGGTGGCACATGCCTTTCACATCAGCACTTAGGAGGCAGAGTCAGGGGGGTTCTGGGTTCGAGGACAGTGAGGGCTACACAGAGAAACCCTGTCTTAAATAACAAAAACAAGCCGCAGTATGTCCTTTATTTTATTATGTAAGGGCGTATGGGCACTTGAGGCCAGAAGAGGGTACTGGGAACCATGGAACGGCGCCCACCATGGCTGCCAGGAACTGAACTCAGGTCCTATGCAGTACTAAAAGCTTTTAATCCTGAGTCCTCTTTCCAGTTCCAGGTTTTAAAGGTTTTCTTGAGACACAGTCTTGCTGGGGGTGGTAGCACACCCCTTTAATCAGCCTTGTCTATATCTTGTTCCAGGCCAGGGCTACAGATTATAGTATACTTAGTAAGACTGAAAAAGAGAGAGAGAGAGCGCAACTAACCCTGGCTGAACTGGAACTCACTGTGTAGCCCAAGCTGTTCCAGAACTTTCTGTGACCCTCCTGCCCAGCCTGTAAGTGCTGAAATGCCAGGCCCAAAGTATTACTCCATTAAAGCTCCAGCTGGAGATACCGACAATGTGACTGTGGGAGTTAAGTTTCCACACAGAAAAAGTGAAGGAGACACAGTCTCAACACACGCCCACTTCCTGCACACCCACAAGGAGACTTCCCTTTCCATTCTCAAGGCATTGGCCAAAGCAAGACCCGCAAGCATGCTGGGGACAGGGCGTGGTTAGGATTCTACAGGAAAGGACCGTCTGCCTCAGGTAGGTGGACTAAGGGGGAGACAGGACTACAGCTGTAGAGCCCCTGCCTAGGACCCCCTAGCAAGGGGCTGGGACATGGTTCAACAGTAGTGTCTGCCCAGCATATGCGTCCTGGGCTTAACCCCTAACATAAAAAAAGATGCCTTGTATTTTTGTCCTTTTTATCACCTCATCTCTCAGTTTAGGGTAGAAAAAGCTTCAACGTATAGAGGACTAGGGGCTAGCCAAGCTCACAGTGACAGAGCCAGCACTAGCCTGACACCTGTCAGACAGGTTGCGACAAATTCCCTGAAGCTTTGGTGCCCTAAGAACAACAGTGCTCAACAAGCTAGCCATGGCCTGCGCACCCCACAATCTGGGCAACAGCCGTGGCACAGAGCGCAGGGGAGCACGGGTGGGCAGGGTGGATCCAGACACTGCTGACTGGTTGTTTTTGGAAGACCCAGACTGGATTCGGTCTCACAGCAAAGGACAGTTTTGCTGGGATTACAGGTGTGCACTGCCCAGCCTGGTTTCTGCCACGCTGGCCAAGGAGCCCAGTGCCAGACAAGCGCTGTTCCATCTACAGCCCCAGGATCGTGAGACGAGGTCACCATACATTACTTAAGTTGACCCTATATCCAAGCACAAGCAGCCTGTGACTCACGGGGAAGACACAGCAGAGGCACGTGCAGAGGGGTGAGGAGAGCAGAGATCAGAGGGGGGGAGCTGGCACCAAACCTAGAACACCAGGAGCCGCAGTGCCAAAGCCCCTTCTCCCCTGGGCCCTGCAGAGGGAGCCAGCGGGACTCCAGCCGGTGAACTTGATGGGGATAACATGGGGTTTCTCTGGGTAGCCCCTGGCAGTCCTGGAACTCACTTCAGACTCAGAGATCCATCTGCCTCTGCCTCCTGAGTTCTGCAGTTAAAGGTGCCACTGCCTGGATGGCGATAAGCTGTTGTTTCCAACCACTAAATTTGTTATCTCTTGTTAACGAGCAGGAAGCTAACACAAGGGCTGCCCCAGATCACAGTGGTGGAAACAAAGGATGGTGAGAAAAGGCTGCAGAGGCCCCACATCATCTCTGGGACTGTGGTCCAGCTTTTGCTGGAAAGACTGGGGGTCCTGGAGGCTGAGACCAGCATCATCTTCATCATCATCTGGCTTTTTGAGACAGGGTCTCATGTAGCCCAAGCTAGGCTGAAACACAGGAGACATTTCTGGTGTTCAGAATTCACACTGGGGTCCTGGCAGATAGGTGGCTGAGTTGTCACTCAAACTGGCAACCAGCGCTGCCCTTAGCCCTTTCTTTCTTAAACTTTATCTGTGTTGTGTTGTGCAAGTGCCATGATTTGCACATGACGGCTCTCTCCTGGCTTGTGGATCCCAGAGATTTAATTCAGATTATCTGCCTGGGGAGTCGGTGCCTTTGCCTGCTGAGCCATTTTGCCAGCCAGCTTTGGTTTTGTGTGGTCCGTTGTTTGGTTGGTTGTATCTTCTGTTGTCTTACGTTCTTGAGACAGGGTCTCACTGTGTAGTTCAGGCAAGTCTGGAGTTTGCTGTGTAGACCAGGCTGGCCTTGAACTCACTCCTGGGTACTGGGACTAAAGGTGGTATCACTATGCCCTGCCTATTTTGAGGCAGGGTCTTATGTAGCCAAGGCTAACCTTGAACTCCCGGTCCTCCTACTCCACTGTACCATTCTCTCCATTCTTGGTCTTTTGGGCACAACCTGCTTCTTTCTGAATCACCTCAGCGGGAACTCAGGTGCCGTCTGGGTCCAGCCCAGACGACAGCACTCCCCATACTTGGAAAGTTTCAGGAACCAAAACCAAACCCAGACAGGGCCTGCTGGACTCATCAGATACACATCGGTGTGGCAGGCATGGGCCTCGGTGGTGCGAGGGCTTTGCAGGGTGGAAACAGTCGCTGAAGAGACCAAGACAATGGGTAAGATAAGAAAACCACAGGGTGTGTTCAGCGCTGATAAGAGCAAAGCAGGGTGAGTCGGGTGCTGCAAGGGGTGTAGCTTGGAAGAAGGGTGCTGTGAAGCCTCTGCCATGTGTGCTGAGCAAAGCTTGGATGGGGAGGACATAGGTGCCCGGGAGGGAAGGCTGTTCCCCTGACAGCCCGTGCAAAGGCTTTGGGGTAAGAGTGTACCCACCTCACACACACCACGGATGGCTAGTGTTGGAAAGAATGAAGCAGGAGGTTAGCAGGGAGAGGTTAGGATAGCACAGTCAAATACTGCAGATCTGGAGGGGTGAGTCAAACCAGCATGCTAGACAAGTACCCTGCCACTGACTCACTGGCGGGTTCTAGGCAGCTGCTCTCCAGCTGAACTGTGTCTGTCCCTCCACGCTTTTTGAGATAAGGTCTTAGTAAATTGCCCAGGCCAGCCTCGAACTCACACTATACCCAGCCTCCAATCTTCAGTCCTCCTGCCTCCAAGGCTTCTTGGTAGCTGGGGTGACCGGGTTGCACCATCACTACCCCGGCTGAAGCCTAGACTTTTATCTGGAAAGAATCAGGGACCCGAAGACTGGAAGGTTCCGGCTGACAGGTTCACAAGGTCTGTGCCCCTAGGAACAGCCGGGGACCAGGCAGAAGGACACTCAGAAAGGAGGCCGATGCCATTCCTTGTGGGAGATGGTGGGAGCAAGGCCAGTGTGGTGGCAGCTGATTGGCTGGGCCCTGGTCGGATTCTGTATACACTTGGAAGCTGGAAGGCCTGGCTGGTTCACCCTGTGGCTGTCCATAGCTGTCCTGGCTGAGGCCTGTGGCCGGGCCACTTGTTACCACTAGGAGGCGCGTCCTGCCCGGGCACGAACGCACCCCTTTGCACTGTCTCCCCAAAGCTTCCTTTCACTTTCGGTCTTTGGCTGTCACCCAGTTTGATCGTTCCACACCCAGCTGGGGCAAGCCTGGTGCGTGGGGTGAATGGCTTTCCAGGTCCCCGAGGGGCGGTCCCAGAGTCCCCCTCCCGGGCCGAGGGAGCAGGGTGCGAGGCCTGGGGAGGATTCTGGGGACCGGACCGTCTGTCGGGGGTCTTAGAAGGGGAGATGACTTTTCACCGTAACTGGGGCTCGTGCAGGAAGCCTGAGGGAGCAGGAGGCGGAAACGCACCCACATCAAAGGCGGCAGGGCGGGGCGGCGGGGTAGCAGGGAAAGGGCTGCAGGGTTCGAGGCCTGCCCTTCTGTCCCTTCCAAGACCCTGCCACAGGCATGAGGGGTCCCCGGCCGAGATGACAGTGCTGGTGCCAGCCTGGAACCCAAATGTGCGTATACCTGAGGGGTGATGGAGCGGGTGGAGAAGGGAGATGGGCAAGGGATGGAGGTCTGCAGGGACAGACCAGGACAGGGTCAGAAGAGAGGCTGGTGCAGGATGAGGCGGAGATAGACATTTGGACACAGGGTTGCCACACCAGCCAAGGTGGGGACAGGAGAAACAGGGACGATAACGCTCAGTTCAGGAAGGAAACGGGATACAGGGAGCCCGGCATGGAAGTCATGCTGTCACCCGCCTCCCCGTAGTCCTCCCTGCTGCTGCTGCTGCTCTTGAGTCCTTGCCTGCGGGGGACACCTGACTGTTACTTCAGCCACAGTCCCATCTCCTCCAACTTTCACTTGAGGATCCGCGAGTTGGTGAGCCGGCTCCCACCCAGGCCAGGCCACCTCTGCCCTTCTCAGTATTTCTGTCACTGTGGGGGTCCGGTTCCTCTCTCTGGGTTGCTGTCACTGTCCCTGGATCTCTCTGAGTGGGTCTCTGTCTCTCTGGGTTTCTTTCTCTGGGTCTCTCACTGAGTCCTCGTTCTGCTGTGTCTCTGTTTCTGTGTGTCCCTCTCTCTCCATCCCTCTCTGTGCCCCTCTCTCTGTGTCCCTCTCTCTGTGTCCCTCTCTCTCCATCCCTCTGTGTCCCTCTCTCTCTGTCCCTCTCTCTCTGTCCCTCTGTGTCCCTCTCTCTGTGTCCCTCTCTCTGTGTCCCTCTCTCTCTGTGTCCCTCTCTCTCTGTCCCTCTGTGTCCCTCTCTCTCTGTCCCTCTGTGTCCCTCTCTCTCTGTCCCTCTCTCTCTCTGTCCCTTCCTACTGTCTTTTGGGTCCCTTCTTCTCTATGTAGACCCTGTATTCCTTTCTCTGTGTCTGTGTCCCCGTGTCTCTGGACCCCTTTCCAACTCCTCTGACTATAATTTGTCTCCTGCTTGTTTTCTGCCACAGACTGACTACCTGCTTAAAGATTACCCAGTCACTGTGGCCATCAATCTTCAGGATGTGAGTCACATTTGGGAGGGCCCCAGGATTGGGTGGGAACCAGACTCAAGATCCATCTGCCACCCTTTAAGGGACAAGGCTAGCGGGCCACCTCCTGCTCCCTCAGACCTGGGGATCTAGACCCTCACCCTGCCCCCACCACACCCAGATGAGCTGGCTCAATCTTTCAGAAGTCTGGCCCTCACTGTTCATTTCTCCCTTAGGTGTAGTGAACCCCTCCCTCTCAGGCCCCGGCCCCACCCTTCCGTCAGGGGTCGTTAGACCTGTAGCCTCTTCTCTCCCTTAGTATCTGGCCAGGTCCCACCTCAGGGGTTTGTCCTCCCCACCTTAACCCTAGCCGGCCTCTTTCTGGGCCCTGGCCCCGCCCAACCTACCTTAGGCATCTGGCCACGCTCATCCTCCTGAGACACTCAACCTGGCCTCACTCAGTCATCTTTCAGCCATGCTAGTCCTCTGGTCCCGCCCCTCCTCTCTATGACTTGGCCTGGCCTCCATCTGCAGGAGAAACACTGCAAGGCCTTATGGAGCCTCTTCCTGGCCCAGCGCTGGATGGAGCGACTGAAGGTTGTGGCTGGGTCTGAAATGCAAAAGCTCCTGGAGGTTGTCAACACGGAGATACATTTCGTCACCTCGTGTGCCTTCCGGGTTAGCACTGGAGCTTGGTAAAATGAAGAGCGCCAAGTCCCTCCCCAGGCCCTGAAGTACACACAGTTCTGCAGGGTCTCTTGGGGGGAGTTCTTTTGCCGACAGCTTACCATAGTGGGAGCTGGAACCTCCGAGCCCTGAGGTCACCTGGGGACCTGTTACTGACTCAGTGCCTCAGTAGGTGAGGAAGGCTGTTACTAAGGGAGACCTGGACCCACTGGCTCCGTATCTGCAGGTCTGGGGTCTGGGCTGGTGGAGACACTGGTGTGACATGGTAATGACCTATCCCTCCCTGCTCCCAGCCTCTCCCAGAATGCCTTCGCTTCGTCCAGACCAACATCTCCCACCTCCTGCAGGACACCTGCACGCAGCTGTTGGCTCTGAAGCCTTGTATGGGGAAGGCTTGCCAGAATTTCTCTCGGTGCCTGGAGGTGCAGTGCCAGCCCGGTAACAGCAGCGCCAGAGCCCAGCGTCCCCCAGTGCTGCTGTGGCCCTCAGCCTTGCCTACTGTGCTTCCTCTCTCTGGGACTTAGACTGGAGACAACTTCTTTCCCCTTTCATTGTTCTCTTTTTCTTTCTTCTTTTTGTTATTGTTTTGTTTTTTGGGGACAGGGTTTCCCTGTGTGTCCCTGAAACTCACTCTGTAGACCAGGCTGGCCTCAAACTCACAGAGATCTGCCTGCCTCTGCCTCCCCAGTGCTGGGATTAAAGGTGTGCGCCACCACCTGACTTTTTCTTTTTAATTTTAATTTTTATGTGTGTAAGTGTTTTACACAGAACGTGTCTGGTGCTGTAAGAAACCGGAAGAGGGCATCAGATTCCATGGAACTGAAATACAGCACCTAGGTGCTGGGAAATGAAACCAGGTTCAATGCAAGGGCAGTGAGTGAGCTTAACTGCTAATCCATTTGTCCAACATCTTTCTTTCTTTTTCTTTCCTCTTTTTCTTTTTGAGATAAGGCCTCTTTATGTGGGCTGATCTGGCCTTGGACTCAAAACAACCCTCCTGCCTATCCTGAGTGCTGGGATTACAAGCATGAAGCCCCCACATCTGCCTTCATACCTTTTTCTTTTTTCACATTAATTATATGTAATTGTGGCTGGCTTTGTCTTTGGGTCACCAACCAACTCTCAAATAAAGACACACTTAAATTAACCCATTTCTATCCATCTGTGTGCTGCCCTGAGGTTTGTTGACCTCATCTGCGTACTGTCCATCCTGCTGTTCTGCTTCCTCCGTGTCTGGCTGGTCCAGAGCTGACTGGCTGGCTCCCCTTTTCTCTCTGCCCACCAGCCCCACCTACCCCTCCTCTGCCTAGCTATTGGCTGTTCAGCTTTTTATTAGACCAATCAGGTGCCTTAGGCAGGCAAGGAGAAACAGCAACACATCTTTACATAGTTAAACAAATGCAGCATAAACAAATATAATACATCTTTACATTGTTAGCAAAGGCAGCATAAACAAATGTAACATACCTTCACATGGTTAAATAAACATCAACAAAAATAACACATCTTTACATAGTTAAAACAATTATTCTGCAATGCAAATAAATGTAACACAATTAAACAAACATCTTTTTTTTTTTTTTTTCTTCGAGACAGAGTTTCTCAGTCCTGGAACTCAGCCTGTGGACCAGACTGCCCTTGAACTCAGAAATCCACCTGCGTCTGCCTCTGCCTCCCAAGTGCTGGGACTAAAGGCATGGGCTTCCACCACCAGGCTCTAAACAAATATTCTACTCCACAACAAATAATGTCTGATGACATTGTCTTTTTTTTTTTTTTTTTGTCTCATGACATTTTCGTACTAAGTTGGCTAGTCTGGCCTTGAACTCAAAGAAATCCTCCTGCCTGTCTTGATTTCTGGGATTACAGGTGTGAAACCACCACATCGGGCTTCATTCCCTTTCTTTTTTTCATGTTTTTTTCACATAATTATGTGTGATAATGTGTCTCACGGCATTTGTTTCCATACATGTATACATTTTTATGTTCATTACGTTCTCCTCTCCCCTATCACTGACCACACTCCTTTCCAACTACTCCCTCTTCTATTTTTTTAAGCCAATGAGATAGGTTGACTACAGGAACCCTACTTGAGAAGTTATTTACAGGACACCTTACCACTGGCTACACTACTGAAAATATCTCTTACTGCCATAGCTGCTTGGCGAGAGGTGGGACATGCCTTTTTATGCACTGTTTACTTATTATTGAGAAGACAGAACATCCAGTCTGTCTGTCTAGGGCAGTCCCGTCCTCTAGGAAGGGAAACTGAGTGAGCCGCGGGTTTCTGGGTAACTATTTCTTGTTTTGTCTCTGGAATGCTGGATTAGACGCATATGTTGCCAGGCCTGCTTTATCCCCCACCCCCTGCCCCAGGGTCTGGTTTGGGTTGTTTGGCCTGACCATCCCCCTCAGTTAGCTGCTTCTGCTCTCTCCCCAGACTCATCTACCCTGCCGCCCCCAAGGAGTCCAGTAGCCCTAGAAGCCACAGACCTTCCAGAGTCTCGGCCCAGCCGGCTGCTGCTGCTGCTGCTGCTGCTGCTGACACTTGTGCCTCTGGCAGCTGCCTGGGGCCTTCGCTGGCAAAGGGCGAGGAGGGCGGTGCTCCGACCTGGGGTGAGCGACAGTGCAGGGCGCATGGATGGAGTGGGCGGGCGGCAAGGGATGAGGGTGGCAGGTGGCCTTGCAAGTGTACTGAGGCTGACCTTGTGGGGGCCTCAGGTGCCCCTCACCTCCCATCCCTAGGATATGGCACTTGGGCAGCGTTGACCCAGCCAGGGTCTTATCTAGGTGAGTCTTCCACTTATACTGAAGCATGGAATGGCCAGGCTCAGGGGTAGAGTCAGTCCAAGATGGGGTCGGGGTGTCTCAGGACGTCTCACAGGAGGGACAGCAGTTCAGGGAAGTGGCGTGTGTCACGGGACAGAGCAGCCTTTGATAAGCTTCCAGTGTGACCAGCTGGGGGGTGGGGGAGTCCGAAGCTGCCACCACACAAGGCAGCAGGGAGTCATGGAAGGCTGTGAGTGGTGTGGGAGAGTAAACAGGAGGCAAGGAAGGAGCCGGGAAGGCAGGTCCCCCCAGTACCCGCATTCTACACTCATGTGGAGGTGACACCTGTAATCCCAGCACTGGAGAGGCCAGAGCAGGAGGATTGCTGAAAGGTCTGGCCAGCCTGGGCTACACAGTGAGTTCAAGGCCATTGTGAGACACACAGTGCACTCTTGTCTCCCGTCTCAAACACTCAGTTCAGTGACTTTTTTTTTTGCAAAGGCTCAGCATGTTGCCCAATGACCTTGACGGATCTTCCTGTCCCAGCTTTCCATATAGCTGGGCCTATACGCGTTATATACGAGGCCTTTCCTTTTGCCTTGTTTTCTGGGTGCTAGAGTTGGGAACCAAAACAAGGAGCTAAGCAAACCCTGTGTCCTGGGCTACATCCCCCGCCCAGAGGGCACCTTGTCCTGCATGGTGGTGAGCATCTGCAGTCCCAGCCTTCTGAAATGGATGCTGAAGCCGGAGAACACTGACTTAGAAAAAGAAAGAGACAGAACACTGTAGCCCCATGTGGTTGCTCCTGTCCACCCAGCTCCTGAAAATAAAATGGCTGCTGGGTACGGTGCTGCATGCCTGGAATCTTAGTATTCAAGAGGCCGAAGCAGAGGGAGCAAATGCCAAGGCCAGCCTGGGCAACTTAATGAGATCTTTCTCAAAATAACAGTGAGAAATGGAAACGCTGAGCTGGAGCTGATGGACTTTGCACGATTAAGGCTGGGCCACCCATCTACACCACACAGCCACTAGACACACTTCACCTGCATTTGATCCCACACTGCCAAAATAGACCCCTGTCGTGGGCTTAGTTAAAACAGGCTGTAGCAGGTTTTAGATTTTGTGGTTTCCCATTTTCTGGGCATGTTTCTCAAAGGGACAGTGTTTATCAGACATGGTGGTTCGTGCCTATAATCCCAGTTCTGTTTATTATCTTTTGAAATGGTGTCTCTGTAGCTCAGATGGCCTGGAACTCCTGGGTAATCCGTTCTCCGGCCTCTACGCATGGAGAGCTGGGCTCACAGGTGTGCATCATCACACCTGACAGTAATGCCTCCTTTTAAAGCATCAGTCCACCCTCCCCAAACAAGTAAAAGTTAACAACTAATTACACATGGGGTTGCTTAAGTGTACCGTGCTGCCTGTGCACAAAGCAGAGGACAACTTGCAGGAGCTGGCTCTTTGCTTCTACCAGGTGGGTCCCAGGGATGGAACGCAGGTCTTCAGCCTTGGTGGCAGAGGTCTTTTATCCTTTAAACCAGCTTGAGGGCCATGGTTTGTTTTGTTTGTTTGAGACAGGGTCTCATGTAGCCCCATCTGATTTTGAACTGCTGTGTAGGTCAGGCTGGCTTGGAACTCGAAGTTCCACCTGCCTCTGCCTCCTCAGCGATAGGATTAAACATGTGTGTCATCATGCCTGGCTGTAAGACTCCTTTTGGAAAATAACAAAGACAAAAAAACTAGGAGCAGATTTTGTGGAGCAAGTCTGTAGTTCCTACACGGAGAGGAGGCAGAAGGGTCAGGATTCAGGGTTATCCATTAATACCTAGAAATTCGAGGCTAACCTAAACGGGGGGTGGGGTAGATGTAGGGAGGGCAGGGAGAGGTGGGAGGGTGTAACTCAGTGGTAGAGAGCTTGCCTGAAAGGTGCTGGGTGCCTGGCTCAGAGATAGGGGGCAGATTGAGAACTGCGGTCCTCAGACAGACCATTAATAATCCAGTTTTACAGAGGAGGATACCGAGGGCAAACAGGAGTCACCTGACAGAAGCTGCACGACCAGGACACAGGGAAAACTGGGTGGAGGCTGGCCCCTCTTGGACTTCGCTGCCCCTCCAGCCCTCTCCTCAGGATGGAGCCGACATCAGAGCCCAGCCCTGCTCACCCCACTGCGTACAAAGTCCTTGCTCCCATGAATTTGTATATAAATGTATAAATGTTTTTACCAGCTCTTCCGGACCTATCTGTGGATGGGACAGGGAGTGGGTGGGCTGTTTCGGGTTTCAGGATTTTGGTTTGCGGTGTTTGGTGATGTAATCCCAGCTACCCAGAAGCTGAGGTGGGAAGTTTAAGGCCAGCCTGGATTTGCAGAGACCTTATGTCAAAAGCCAAAACGACGGCGACAGCAGGTTCCGTTTGTTTTCTGAGGCCACCAATGGCCCGGGGTCAGCACTGGGTGGGTAATGCCCTCTAATACAGCCCCGATGTGCCGCTGAAGCAGTCCAATTCAAGATCATAGCGGCCAAGTGGCAGGGAAACAAAGTGTTGGGGCCTCCATCACCTCCGGCTGGGATGTCTGGGGAGGTTCTCTAGAGGAACGAGTCCGCGAGACTCGCTTTTCGTTTGTTTGGGGGGCTACAGGCACACAGCAGGGTATCGAAGATCACCTACACAGCGGATCTGGAAACAGACGCAGGGCTGAGGCTCCTTCCCCATCTCCTGCGTCTGGGATAGCTACCTCCACCTGTTCAATGTTGAGCAATCCTGGGCTCGGGAAAGGCCAGCGATTGCCTGGCACTCGGTGAGGTTGCGGGGAGGGAACGCAAACGCCGGCGAACTGGCCGGGGCTTATGCTCGCCCCCTTATGTCCAGCACGTGCTCTGCCACCGCCGCGCTGCAGGGGCGGGATGGCGCTGCGCACAGCGGGCACGTGGGCGGAGACCAGCACCCCCTCCAAGTATGGCGGCCGGGGCTGGACGGCCTTGTCCCGCGGAAGCCGCCTCGGGACCCACGGGACCGCCCGCCCCGCACAGTCATGGCCGCCCAGGGCCAACTCACGCGGCACCCTGATTGGACGAGATAAAGATGGCCCACCTCCCGGTGTACGCATGCGCACCGCCTCAACCAATGAAAAGACAGCAGGCCCTGGGCTCGGCCCGGACTGCGTCACTTCCTCCGCCCCTGCAGCAAGGGATAAGAAACCCTGCGCCAAGACCTCCTCCTTTCCCAGGCGGCTGCCGAAGATGGCGGAGGGACAGGTCGGGCTCTGCGCGCGCCGGGCGGTGTGGGGGTCGGGTGGGCGCCAGGCGGGAGCGCGATGGGGGCCTCCGCTCCACGCTACGTGTGCGATGGGACTTAAGGACGGCAGTTAAGCAAAAGAGGAACGTTTTGACGCGAGGGGAGTGTAACGTGGGCATAGCAAGCCGCCGATGCCTTTAGGTATGGGGCGCCGGGAGTGCTACGCTTTTCCGGGGCAGCGCGGGAGTGGGGCTTGGGTTCCCAACACCGCTAAGGACTCAGAGCTTTCAAGTCAGGCCGCTGGGATGCGGGGACGCGTGGCCGCTGGGGTCCTAGGTAATGGGAAGCTGCTGAGCTGGAGCGCCTGGCTTCGTGACGCTAGGCTGCCGGTTTCCTACAGCCTGTGGGGCTAACATGCAGGCCTCTTAAGGCTGCTTTCAGAGTCCATGTGTGTTAAATGGATTGGTAAGACGCACGCAAAAGAAACTTGGGTAGAAGTATCGGGAATTTGAGGCTAGTCAGGAACCGAATTTCACCTTTCCTATTAAGGTGTCTGGGAGACAAGTTACTAATGCAAAAGTCTGTATAGTAAATGATGCTGTCTGTGGAACGTGACGGTCCTGGGATTATTTCTGTGGGGATCTTTTGTACATTGGGCTGGGGTATAGCACATGTGTGGGAGTTAAAGACTGTCCATGCTTTCCAGAGTCACAAACGAGACAGAGACAGTACAGCCCTTATGCCGAGTTAATAGGTTTATAAGGAGGTTTCTTTTCCTTGTGAGCGAGTTGAGGCTGATACAGAGCCACTGTGTATTATAGCGTAGGGCGTTTGCATGAGAGCCGGCAGATCCCGCTATCCAGCCATTAGAGGCTTGTGGCAGGACAGCGCGGGGAGGCTCATTGAGATTGCACTCTTGCGGTGCCTGTGGGGAAAGGCACTGGGGTGAGGGGTTGGTAAGTAGGCAGGGACACCCAGACTGCTTCCTAAGCCTTTCTGTCTCCCACAGGTTCTAGTGTTGGATGGCCGAGGCCATCTTCTGGGCCGCCTGGCGGCCATTGTGGCGAAGCAGGTACTACTGGGTAAGTTTCACTCAATTTCTGCTTCCTGCAGAGTCAGTGATGAGCAACAATCACCATCTTTCGTTTGAGTCTCACGACCGTGAGATCAACCCATGCACCGCTCTGAGACTCGACAGGCCCTCCTTGTCCTGGACCCCGGTCAAGGACTTTGGAGCAGGCGATCTGCTTTCCATCGGCCTGTGGCTTTGCTGGGTCTTAGGGGTGACATTCCTGCCTGTCTTAACAACCCATGTTCTCTCTAGGCCGGAAGGTAGTCGTTGTCCGCTGTGAAGGCATCAACATTTCTGGAAATTTCTATAGGAACAAATGTGAGTGAGGGCCTGGGCATCATGGGGAAGGAGGCTGCTGACTTGGGGTAAGGACTTGTTTATGGGACTGAGGATGCCTCAATTTTCCTGACAGTGAAGTACTTGGCATTTCTCCGAAAACGGATGAACACCAACCCCTCTCGAGGACCATACCACTTCCGAGCCCCGAGCCGCATTTTTTGGCGCACTGTGCGAGGTGAGCTGAGCCTGTGTGGGTAACATGGAGAATGTGGAGGATCTGGCAGCCTGTGATGAGGATATCTCCCACTCATGTTCGAGTTTCCCAACTATGAGACAACTCTACATGCACTACCATCTGAGGCTAGCTGGTCTCCCTGCTCTGGGCTTAGGGGAGTTTTCAGCCCCTCTGAAGGAGACCTGTCTATCCCGCAGGCATGCTGCCCCACAAGACTAAGCGAGGCCAGGCTGCCCTGGAACGCCTCAAGGTGTTGGATGGGATCCCTCCACCCTATGACAAGGTGAGCCGCAGGCCTGGCCTCCCACAGCCTGTGTCCAGCGTCTGTGATGTTCTGCTATTACCTACATTGTTTGAGCCTCATGAAAACTATCCTGGCTGAGACGCCACCCACCAGCCTCCTTCCCAAGTGTTGCTCACAAAAGGTCTCTGAGCCCTTCTCCTTCTCTAACAGAAAAAACGGATGGTGGTCCCTGCCGCCCTCAAGGTTGTACGACTGAAGCCTACCAGGAAGGTAAGCTCAGGTGCAGAGTGGTCTAGGTGGCTCCTCAAAACTGGCAGATGATGGGTTTTTCTCACGATGGTCTGCGGATGCCACTGATTGGCAGTGTCGATAATGCCACAGGCTTAACTGATGCCAGGAGGGGCTCCTGTGTGGGGGTTTGTCCTTCACTATGGTCTCTAGGGTCCGTTAGCTCACCCTTGTGCTGCTGGGGCACCTTCCATGTCCTTACAGCCTTGTGCCCCTGCAGTTTGCGTACCTGGGGCGTCTGGCTCATGAGGTCGGGTGGAAATACCAGGCAGTGACAGCCACGCTGGAGGAGAAACGGAAGGAAAAGGCCAAGATCCACTATCGAAAGAAGAAGCAGCTCTTGGTGAGGACGGGACCTCTGCACCCTGGGGTGAGGGGGTGCTTCTGGGAGACGAAGACACTCACTGCCTTGTTCCTTCACCCCACAGAGGCTTCGGAAACAGGCAGAAAAGAATGTGGAGGCGAAGATCAGCAAGTTCACGGAGGTCCTCACGGCCAATGGCCTCCTGGTGTGAGCCCAATAAAGGCTTTGAGCTAATGCCTGCCTGGCCTGCCTTCCTCCACCGCCGACCAGGGGAGTGTAGGGGCTGTAGGAGAGGGTGCTTAGAAAGCCCAGAGCCCATCTGCATGATGAGCTGTTAACTGTCTGACCCAGTGCCATATTCTGTAGCTCTGAGAATGGGGTCCACACCTGGGCTGGGATTTAGAAGTAAACACGGGAAGTGTACTGCCTTGGCCCCTTCAACACTTAACAGAAAGCAGCTTTGCTTTCTTCCTGCAGGGTTCTATTAATAAATTATTTGATATGAACATGGTGTCATTGCTTTGTCTGCTGTGTAGGCAGGGGCAAAGGGCACCAAAGATTGGCATCACAGCGGGCTATGCTTAGGATCCCAGCCTCTGTCGAAGGCACAACGGGGGATCCAAGCCTGAGATGCCTATGCTGGGACTACTAGGGAGTTAAATTGGATAATATAGAAAAGGGTGAGTTAGGGTCAGACAGTGTGCACCTGATAAGAACTGCATCTGTACACACATTCTGTAGACCAGGCTGCTTTAGTTTAGTGCTGGGATTAAGGGTGTGTGGTCCCTCTTAACCACCTGTGAGATTGAGGTAGTGGGCCCCTGACTGCTGCTGCCTCCAGCGCTGGGATTCAAGACCTGTAGTGTAGAATTGTCATAGTGGGCCTATACATATGGGTGGGTTCCTGAATTCCCTCTGAAAGAAGCGATGTGCTGGGCAATGGTTGCACAATTCTCTAATTGCAGTAATTTGAAAAGTGGTGGCAGTAGGGCCTCTGGGTTTGAGGTCAGCCGGGTCTGCAGAGAGATTTTC
Organism: Cricetiscus sungorus; assembly: GCA_030556225.1. NCBI lineage: Eukaryota > Metazoa > Chordata > Mammalia > Rodentia > Cricetidae > Cricetiscus > Cricetiscus sungorus. The sequence goes on from JANBXA010000732.1 coordinate 1,667,234, forward strand.
TAGGCAGACAGGGCTACGCAGAGACCCTGTCTTGGAAAGAAATAAGTACTGAGTCTCTTGATTCAGCCTGGTGTAGGAAGCGATTTCCAGGACAGCAGATGTGTTAATACAGAAACTGGTCTGGAAAAGCTATGTGCAAATGTATCCTTGTAACTTTGGAGTGGGTGAGTTGGCCAGCCTGGACTGGTTAAGCTGGTAGCGTAGAGGTTCTGTCACCCCCACATGGTCAGAAGTGATGGTTTGGATCTGTGTCCCCTCTGAGACTTCCGGCTTCCTGGAAGTCTGCTGGGATGCACGCTGCCATGAACACACTTAGATCTGGGGTACATCAAACCATCCCCATGGTTACACCCATAAGACATTTCTAAAACCCTTTCCTCTTTTGCTCGCCTCGATGGGAGAGGTAACTACAATGTGTCACAGTCGGGAAATTTATGAAGGGCTGCCCGGGGCTGGCCTGACGCGGCCTGGGTGGTGCCGGGATTAAGGGCGCCCAGCACCTTTCACCCCTCATTCTGTTTTGAAAACGACGGCATGGATCTTCAATTGTCGTGATGCATTTACTGTGTCCCTCCCGCTTCGGGGAGCAATGGCATTTTCTGAACATAAATGTCATGAGGGAGGCACCCACGCCAGCGGGCCGTCCCCTCGGGACAGCCTGTGGCAGACCCTGTGCAAACAAACCCGCTTTTAACGCTCGCGGTGCAGAAAAGCCACATTTCACATGTCCCGCGACGCCCGCACGAAAGATGGCCACCACCGCCTCGCGCCAGCAAGCCCGGGGTCAGCACGCGGGTCCCCAGGTCCACGTGACCCGCAACTCCTGCAGGAACGGCCCTGCCCCTCGCGTCTCGCGATACTACAGGACGCGACTTCCCAGCCTGCAGGAACAGTCTGGGCAATGGCCGCTTGAGATCTCGCGAGATGATAGGCTCCGCTTCCGGCCCCCGTAGTCCTCCACCATCATGGCGGCGTACGGACAGTCCCCGGATCGCGTGCTCTGTACCGGAAGTGCCTCCTAAGCCGTACGGGGCCGCTCTGCGCCACTTCCGCCCCAGCCGTGGTGAATAAGGGAAGCCGGGAGCGCGCCCGTCTCCCTTTCCTCGCCTGCCGGGAAGATGGCGGACATTCAGGTGCGCGCTGTGGGCTGGCGCCGGCGCGGCCCGTGCTTCCCTGGATCTCGCTCCGGCCTCCTCGCTACCCACGAGTTAGCCGGAGCCAGGCCGTGTGCGCCGCGCCGGACGGGTCCCGGGGCTGGGCTTTTCGCGGGCGGTGGCGGGGCGAGCCTCGTGCTCAGCAGCGAAGCCTTGCTGTGACTTCAGGCCTGACGTAGCTCGGCCTCAGTCGCAGGACCAGGTGACAGGTCTGGGCCGCCAACCTGTGCTGTGAGGCTTGATGTATGTGGGCCTGGGAAAGTGAGCGAGCCAAAGCGCCGTGCCGGAGCTAAGGCCGGAATCCTGCGCCCCGGGCCGGGTTGGACGCCCGCGCATACGCTGACATGAGTTTGCGGTGACGGCCACAGGCTCATCGTGGGGCACTGGCCTCCAGGGACGGTGTAGGGACAGCCTGGCCTCCTGGAAGTTTGCCTGTAATCTCACCGAACTGTTAACTCCTACAGACCGAACGTGCTTACCAAAAGCAGCCTACAATCTTTCAAAACAAGAAGCGTGTTCTGCTGGGAGAAACCGGCAAGGAAAAACTCCCTCGGTACTACAAAAACATCGGTCTAGGCTTCAAGACGCCCAAGGAGGTAGAGACAGGACAGGACCCTCCGACACATGAGTCTCGTGTGGCCCTGGCTTGTGTGGGAGCATTGCCACTCCGCCCTTTTTGGGGCTGCTGGGAATTGTAGTTTGGGTCCCTGAGGCTACGTTCTTGGTTCAGTTTATGAACCGGTAGTCCAAACCGTACTTTCTCCTCTTTTCAGGCCATCGAGGGCACCTACATAGACAAGAAATGTCCCTTCACTGGTAACGTCTCCATCCGAGGTCGCATCCTGTCCGGTGAGTGAGGGGAAAGTGCTTCTAGGTTCCGCTGCATCAGGACCACTGGCAGATGATGTCCACTTTCACGATGGTCTTCAGACATCCCCAAGGGCACTGCTGAGACAGCCGATGGGCAAGGCTGATGCCAGAGACGGGCTTGGGTTGAGCCCCACCGTCTGATTACCATGGCCTGCTAACGCTTCCTCCCCACTCCCCCAGGCGTGGTAACCAAGATGAAGATGCAAAGGACCATTGTCATCCGTCGGGACTACCTCCATTACATCCGCAAGTACAACCGCTTTGAGAAGCGCCACAAGAACATGTCCGTGCACCTGTCCCCCTGCTTCAGGTGAATACGCTCCTCCCACAGCCAGGGCCAGTCGGAAACAGCACCTGTGTCTGGGGGGGCTTAGGGAGAAGGTGGGGTGTCCTGCGGGCAGAGCAGAGTGGTGAGTGCTGGGGGTGGGCAGTCTGGGGAGCCTGTGCTAAGCATCTGGGATGCTTTGTCTTCCTCTTGGTAAATGTGGGGGTGTGGCCAGGGTGGGCGCCCTTAGCCTGTCTCTGGGGACAGAGGGGTTGCTAAGGAGGTCCCTCTTAAAGACCCCCACTTGCCTCGCTCCACAGGGACGTACAGATTGGCGACATTGTCACCGTGGGAGAGTGCAGGCCCCTGAGCAAGACCGTGCGTTTCAACGTGCTCAAGGTCACTAAGGCTGCTGGCACCAAGAAGCAGTTTCAGAAGTTCTGAGGGCTCTAGCTGACTCCCTGGGGCGAATAAAGTTATTTTCCAGCTTAAGGCATGGCTCAGTCTCTCTGTCCTGGACCAGAGTGGGGATTGCCAGGGCTTTCCCATGAGGGGTTCTCCGACCTGGAGGTTTTTGGGGTTTTTTGTGCCTTGATAAACTTTGGCATCCAGGTAGCCATAGTGAATTATCTGCTGCTGCAGGCCCTGCCTCCCAACCCCCAGTCTCCTGTGAGGAAGTTAAGTGAGGGTGCGTCCCCTGGCCTCGGTGCCTCAGAACAGCCTGGCCTTTCCCATTGGGCCTCGCATCCTGCAGCTACAGAGGGAACAAGGAGAGACGCTGGGAAGGGCAAGCTCTCCACCTTGAGAATCTCAGTCTGCTTAAATACCTACTTCCGGAGAGCCTGCCACTTCTGAGAGGCCTTGTGCCCAGGACAGGGAGAGAAAGGACAGGGTGGTGGTATTGAGAATTGGGGTATGGGCAGAGGGCCCCAGGATGGTAGGATGTGGGATTAGTGGGGACATCTGCTCAGGAAAAGGACCCAGGGCATCCCGAAGTATGTGGTAAAGAGACAGACAGACCTGGGAAGAGAAGCTGCGGCTGCTGGCGTCCCCAGGTCCCTGGCCCCCAGGCCTGTACCAGGGTCTCAAGCCCAGCACTGGTACAAGGGTTGGGAGACAGGGCCTTGGGAAGAGTCCACTCCTGCGAGATGTGTTGCACACAGCCACCTCACCACGCCTTCTGCCTTTTAGCAGGCTGCTGAGGGAGGGGGTTCCTGTCAAAGGAAGTGGGCCGCATCAAAGCGAGCAGGAAGGGGCAGGGACAGGTCAGGGGGCCACCGCCCAAGCTGGGAGCCTGTCAGCCACCCAGGAGGAGGGACTGCAAGGGACAGGGACCCTGAGGAGTGAACCCAGTTGTTGAGAGGTGTGGCCCTCCACAACCACAGGTGCTTCCGTTCGGGTGGGGCCTGTGTTTACAACAGCACAGTTCCCTCATTTCCTCGTGTGGTTGTGGGGTACCCTTGACAGGCCTAGAGGAGGGGAAGGCTCCTGGTGACCCTTCAACACTGTGTCACCTGGAGTGGGCCCTCCTTGCACAGCTGAAGTTCCCTGACTGAGCCAGCCTGTGCTTTCCCACTCTGGCTTGCTCAAATACCCAGTGCAGCCAGACCGGCACCTCCATTCCAGGGAGCAGGGCCCTCCCTGATGTCTTTTAGCTCTTTGACAGCCTTGCTGTGTGTCCCTGGCTGGCCTGAAGCCCCCTATGTGGACCAGATTGGTCTCAGGCAACTCTCTCCGCACCTCTTGTCTTGTGGGTGCTCACGGCCCGATTTCTCTTTTCAAGATGGTGTCCCTGTAGACCCACCTGCCTCTGCCTCCCAAGTGCTGGGATTAAAAGTAAGCGCCACCACTGTCCAGTTCGTTTGCGTCTTTAACCTTGGGCACCTGCTTCCATCTGGCAAATGTCCACCTCCAATCACTTATAGACATCAGTGGCAATCCAGATACTGAGGAGGCTGAGCTGAGGCAAGAGGATTGTCAAAAGTCAGAGGCCAGCCCTGGGCAATTTAGATCCTGTCTCGATGAAAACTAAAGAGCTAGGCTTGGCTGAAAGCCATGATGACTTCCCAGAGCCCACCAGCAAGGGTTGGGATTGTGGCTCAAAGCCATGATGACTTCCCAGAGCCCACCAGCAACAAGGGCTGGGATTGTGGCTCAAAGCCATGATGACTTCCCAGAGCCCACCAGCAAGGGCTGGGATTGTGGCTCCAGGCAGCGCTAGTCTAGACTGCACCTCATAAACCAACCGCAAGCACCCGCATCACAGCATTGGGAGACGGATTTGGGGAGGAGACCCTGCCTCAAAAATCAGACCCATGCTGGGCGGCCGGTGGTGGCGCACGCGTTAATCCCAGTACTCAGGAGGCAGACAGGTCTGAGAGCAGCCTGTGTGCATAGTGAGAACCCTTCCCACAGACTCGTGGGCCAGGGCAGTCCCCTTCAACAGGTGGGTCCCCTGTACCCGCCAAACCATCCCACCAGCCCACACCTCCTCCTCCGTGCTCCTCCTAAGCAGTTGAACCTACTTCCTGCCTGTTTGTCGCAAAGACTAAGACTATCTACCCCTCATCATCCCTGGAAGTAAAAAGGACCAGGTAACCCCAGCTCCCAGCAGCTCTGTGGCCTCGGATAATTGACTCACAACCACAGACCCCGAGTCTCCTCATTTGTAAAGGGGACTCTGTAACCCAAGGACAATGAGTGGCCTTTGGCAGGTCGCTGCAGAGGTTTTCTATGGTAGGAAACCTCAGGTCTTTCAGAGCAAGCTCTGGCGTCGGTTTAGGTGTTCCTGGAAGATATGTGGGCATGTCTGGTGGGAGACGATGGTGGGGAGGTTGGCTTCTCAGCAGGGTTCTGGCCTTTGCTTTGTGAGCTGGTTTCTCTGTGTAGCCCTGGCTGTCCTGGAACTCACTCTGTACGCCAGGCTGGCCTTGAACTCACAGAGGTCCACCTGCCTCTGCCTCTCGAGTGCTGGGACTAAAAGCGTGTGCCCCCACTGCCTAGCACAGGGTCTTGGTTGGTGATGGCTGGCAGGCTTCAGGCCCACCAGCTGCCTGGCTTGCTAATACTGTGGCATGCTCTGACCCCAGTGTGAAAGATGACTGGGATATTTATTCTAAGGGAGGCACAGTGGCCAGTAGGTGTTGCTGCTACTCCTTTCGTGTTTTGTCTTGAGACAGACTCACTCTGTCGCTGTCAGGGAAGTCACTGTTTGGCCCAGTTAGCCTCAGATTTAAAATCACCCTCCTGCCACAGCCTCCAAAATGCTGGGACAGCAGGTAGGTGTAGGCCCTGACCCCCTGTGGACTGGGATGGGGGTGTGTGCTACTGAAATTAATATAGATTGACTTTTGTTCGTTAGTTTTGAGACAGGGTCCCTGCATAGCTCTGACAGACCTGGAACACACTGTGTAGACCAGAATGGCCTTGAACTCACAGAGATCTTCCTGTTGGGACTAAATGTCCTGTGCCACCATGCCTGATGCCTGGCTCTGGTGTTTTGTTTGTTTGTTTTGTTTTGTTTTGTTTGTTTTTAGGTTCTTTTTTTTTTTTTTGGCTTTGGAGCCTGTCCTGGCACTCGATCTGTACTTCGAACTCAGACATCTGCCTGCCTCTGCCTCCTGAGTGCTGGGATTAAAGGCATGTGCCACCACTGTGCGACTGTTTTTGTTTTTTGATTTTGTTGTTTTTCTTTTGAGATCGGTCTGTACTGTGTACCTTAGTCTAGCCTCAAACTTGTGGGATACTCCTGCCTCTCACTTTTTTTTCCCTCCAGCAGAGTCTCACCCAATCCAAGCTGGCCTTGCAGCCTGTACCTGAGGGTGGCCTTGAACTTGTGATCCTGTCGCTACCACCTCTTGAGTAAGAATTCTACCAACCAAGCTACATCCCCAAGCCCAAAACCAGAATGCTTAAAACGTTTTTTCTTGGGAGAGATGGCTAAGAGGTTAAGAGCACTGGCTGCTCTTCCAGAGGAACTGGGTTCTGTTCCCAGCATGCGCATGGCGGCTCACAGCTGTCTGTAACTGCAGTTCCAGCCAGGGGATCTGACACCTTCACACCAATGCACATTAAAAAAAAAAAAAAAAGTTTTTTCCTTATCCTAGCAGTAGTAGTGATGCACCCCTTTAATCCCAGCACTTGGGAGGCAGAGGTAGACGGATCCCTGAGAGTTTGAGGCCAGCCTGGTCTACAGAGCAAATTCTAGGGCAGCCAGGGCTACACCAAGAGACCCTGTCTTGAAAAACAAAACAAGCAAAAAAGCCCTTTAAATTACAATTATGTAGTTAGTATATGCCTGAGCCACAGAGTGCATGTGGCGGTCTGTTGCACTCAGCGGGGCTCCGGAGACAAAGGCGCCGCTGCATCCAAGAAGTAAAGGAAGCCATGGGCACAGAACCTGGGCTTGGGAGGCCTGGGCTCTGCTGGAGAAGCTGCAGCGCCTGGGAGACGGGGAGACCACTCATTTTGCAGAGGGCTGGAGAAATGGTTCAATGGTTTAAGAGCACCGACTGCTCTTCCAGAGGACCCAGGTTCAATTCCCAGCACCCACATGGCAGCTCACGACTGTCTATAGCTCCAGTTCCCGGGGTGTAGTGAGATACTCACTTTGTCCGCACCTGTGGCACAGACCACGCCCATGGGGCTCTGAGAGCTCTCTTGCTTGCAGCACGGGGACAGGAGAGCATCTGTAGGCATCCTTGGGACCAGGAACCTGTTGGTGTTCATCTGTCTGTGTTGTAAGTTATTTCTACCTGAATAAACATCTATTCGGCCTGTTTCTCCTGATCCTTATTAAACCTCAATCCAGGGGATCTGAAATCTTCACACCAATGCACATAAAATAAATTTCAATAAATTATAAGAAACAACATCTAAATGATTTTGAAGGCCATTGAAGTTACTGTGCAGACAACTGTTTAAACATCAGAGGACAGTTTCCAGAGGTCAGTTCCCTCCTTCCAACACGTGGCTTCCAGGGTTTGAACCCAGGTCCTGGGGTATGCACAGCCAGCTCCTTTATTTACCAAAGGAACTAAGTCTCCAGCCCTCTGCAAACACTTTCTTAGGGCTCCCCCTACCTCCTTTTGGTAAATGAACTCAGAGGGTGTTTGCTGAGAGGCTCAGGGTAGGACCAGGGCAACACAGCGTGCTTCAGATGTTTCTGTACAGAACACAGTTTATAGTCTTGCTTTCGAAATTCCGGGGAAATTGCAGGTTCACAGCTGGGAAGGAGTAAGACAAATTCAGGGGTCAGGTATGCTTGGCCTTAAACATAGTTTGTTGCAATTTTATACTTCCTTGGACTATCGATACATAGGGGAAATGTTGTCCTATTGTAAACAGCTGTTACCACAAGTTTGGTTATTGTTATGACTTGCTTTCTTTGTTTTTCTTTTTTTCTTTCTTGTTTTTTTTTTGTTTTTCTTTCCAAGACAGTGTTTCTCTGTATAGCCCTGGCCGGCCTGGAACTCACTTTGTTAACCAGGCTGGCCTCAAACTCACAGAGATCTGCTCATCTCTGATTCCCGAGTGCCGGGAGTACAGGATCAAAGGTGTGGGCCACCACGGCTTAGATCTTTTCTTTTACAAAGGTAAACGTTTCGTGTGTGGGCATTTTACCTGCATGAATTTGTGTGCACCACCCCTGTGGCCAAGGAGGTCAAAAGAAGCCATCAGATCCCCTGGAATTGAAGTTACGGAACGCTGTGAGCTGCCATGTGTGTGCTGGGAACTGAACCCAGGGCCTCTGCAAGAGCAGCGAGTGCTCTTAACTTCTGAGCCATCTCTCCAGCCCCCCGAAATTCTTGTTATACTTATTCTGCCTATGTGGAGGTCAGAGAGCAATTTTCAGGTCTGTTCCAACATTACAGGGCCCTGGGGATGGAACTTGAGATGCCAGCGACTGATTGGCAGCAGCCAACACCTCTACCCCCCAAGCTTCTTGTGTTTTCTTTATGGTAACTTCGTCCTTTAGTTCTGTAAAACTTAGGAAACATCTTTCCTGCCCCTAGGATGGTGCTGACTGAACTCACCGAGACAGAAGGTGGCCACGGGAGGTTACTAGATGAACTAGATGCAGCCACAGGGCTGAGAAGGGGACAGACACAGCAGGGTGTTCTAGGGGCCCTTTCTGGAGCCCTATTTCTGTCTCACAGTGTCACACCTTGTCAGGGAGGACACCTGGGGGCTCATGTCCTGCCCACGTGAACATCTCGCTTTGCTGAGGAATAAGTTTGACAGTGTGGGCTGTCTCTTCTAGGGGCTGGCTGTCTGCAAACGTGGATCTCAGGGTCAAAATTGCAGTGATGTGGGTGTGCTCAGTAAAGTGTCTCGGAAAACCAAGCAAACAAGCAATCAAAAGTGAGTAGCGCTAGGGCCAGGGAGATGGCTGAGAAGGCAAAAGGGCTTGCCATGCCAGCGTCGTGACCGTCCTTTGACCCCCAAGAACCCTTTCATGGAAGGAGAGAACAATTCCAAAGAGCTCGCCTGTGACTGCTACATACACACCACACACTACCCACGTACATGTGCCTCTCTCTCCCCCGCCACACCACACCACATATCACACGTACACATAGCAAACTTGTGGGGAAATCTCGGAACTGGGTCTGAAGAGGGCTCAAGGCGCAGATTCATTCCCAGCAGCCACATGGAGGCTCACAACCATCTTTAAGTTCCAGAGGACCCAATCCTCTCTTCTGGCCTCCCTGGGTACCAGGCAAGCACACAGCACACAGACACAGATGCAGACAAACCACCCATACACACGAAATAAAAATAAAGAGGAAACATAGAAGGGAGGGAGGGAGGGAGGGAGGGAGGGAGGGAGGGAGGGAGGGAGGGAGAAGGAGGGAGGGAGGGAGGGAGGGAGGAGAAGGAAGGAAGGAAGGAAGGAGGGAAGGAAGGAAGGAAGGAAACAAAAATGAGCCACTATTGGGGCAGAGGCTGTCACTCAGAGGTACAGCAGTTATCTAGAGTCTGGGGCCTGAGGTTCAATCCCCAGTGCTTGCAGACTAACTAGCAAATTACCTAGCTAAGTGCACGCATGCGTACATCCAGGGCAGAATGTTCTATGGTGGCGTCTGAAGCGCTGACACAGACTGCAGCCTGGCTTGCGAGCTTGGTTCCCTCTGGTCAGCCACAGCTTCGCTCAGAGCCCAGCCTGTTTCCTGAGACTTGACAAGAGGGCTCCCTCACCTGTCGCGTGCTCTGTGCTGCAGGTGGGCGGAAGAAAGCGGCCACTCCAAGGTGAAATCTTAAGGCCTGTGCGTCAGGAGGAGGTCCGGCCTCTGATGGATTGAACTGAACCTGTAATCATCCTACAAAGGGAATATTGATTGATTGCTACACAAAGCTGTTGGTTTTCGGGTAAAGTGTTTCCTCACGCCAAGGTCCCTGATCTAATCTATATGTCCCTCTAAAGAAAAGCACCACATGCCTCCCTCCTGACTGTCCTTTCTGTGTACCATTCGCAGTACCAATAATCTAATCGCCTCAGGTGTGCCAGTGGCGTCTTGTGACCAAAGTCACGCAAAGGCTGAGAGCCCCTCAGAAAAACAACTCTATAAATCAGGGAACAATCGCTGTTTCCCACACATTCTTCAAGGTCAAAGTACTTCTAGAAAACAACTACTCAGTCTGTTTACCTTGGATACAGAGAAAACTACTCATTCTCACATTTACCCTGGGTAGTGAAAACTATTCATTTTAATGTCCGCCCCAGATAGGGTGACTCTGCTACATTCCTACATCTTCCTGTCCTGTTTAAGCTATATTAATTAGTTGAAGATTGTGCAGTCACACATGAACTTTTCATGTTCCCTCATAGCCTCAGTCTTAAGTATATGTAAGTCAGAACACACTTGCAAGTCAGTAAAATTATTACAGCAAAAACAAGTATAACAGCTGCCAGGAAAGAAACCTATTAAAACTATGCGTAGAATGAAATGAATAACCATTCCAATCATCTGACGTGTTCGTCTTAGCCAGTTTCTGGACAAGAATCAACACAGATATGCCTTGCCATGGCCTTGACAACTTCGCTGGCATCCAAGGATATATAAACTTTCAGAAGTGACATCCAATAACACACTAGCATTGATGCAGGTATGCAGAGTACAACGTGACACTACAGTTAGCAGGGGTGCCGTTGCATAGGCTATTTCAGTAATGTATGAAATGGTACCCATGCTACAAAGCTAGAGGCCAAAGTATACTTACCACTGTAAACACTGAACGTTTCTCTCCGAAGTTTAAGACGGTGAAAGGCATCTGCTAATTTCCACAAATTAGTCTGAGCTGAATTGCCAAATGATAGCATAGATCCTGACACTCTAACCCATAGGTTCATCAACAGTAGAGCTAACTTCCACACTTTCAGCCAAACTACACCAGTCATCTTAACTCTGAGTGAGAATTTTTTACTTAAGGGAAGCCATAAGGGCTCCAGTCTACGACGTCTCCTTGGGAGACATTGATGAGCACAGGAGACTTCTTGCTCTTACACCTGTCAGACTCCTTGTTGGTGACCCACATCTCACAGAGCATGGTAGCATTAATCTCTTGTCCTCTAAATCCAGGTACACAAAGCAGATAAAATTTATCATGAAAACTCTCGGTCATGCTATGATTAACTATAGATAATAAAATTTAGAAAGTTATATTTAGACAGTGAGTTCCATTACTCATACAGATAGAACTTCCATAGTAGAGTTTATAAAGTCCTCACCTTTTTCCTCAGGCTGAGCCAGTCCACTGTGCTCATGAGGACCAGGGAGCCAAGAGGATTCTTTCCACAGCAGGGACATCCACACCTCCCCACTTACCCCTTTGTTAACTGGAGCATTGGGAATAGAAACCCAGTTTGACCAGTCCCTGCTACTTTTACAGCTACCACAGACACATAGTGAGGGACAGAGCTGTGCCGTTCAAAGGTTTTTGGTTTTTTGTGTTTTTTTTTTCCCTCAAATTTTTGTCAATTTTGATGTTATTTATAACTTCTCTCCTACAGAAACATAAGCACATCCTCCAGCCCATCGTTAACACCTTCCCTAATTTCCATCCTGATGTGGGACATCCTGGAGGTATACAGGTTGGTTCAGTTCAGCACTTTTGTCTATGGTCCAATGCCTTTCCGCAGATATTTCATTAGCATTGAAAAAATTTAAACCAGATGCTACACGGTGCTGGTGCATGCCTTTAATCCTAGCACTTGGGAGGCAGAAGCAGGAGGATCTTGAGTTTGGGGCCAGCCTGGTCTACAGAGTGAGTTCTAGAATAGCCAGGACTGTTACACAAAGAAAACCTGTCTCAAAAAACCAAAACCAAACAAACAAAAGTTGGTAAAGCATTATGTGATCTTCCTCTGGGGGTCCTCACATGCCCCTTTTATTACATATGCATCTCTTTAGAGAGTGATTAGATCTTCTAACAATGGTTTGTCTTGTATGATTATGTGGTAGCTTTGTAATATGTTTCATGTAACAGCATGTAAAATTGTTTTATTTTATTGGGAACATAAGCAGGAGTATTATGTTTTATCTTGTATTGATATACTCTTTACAGCCACTTTCTCTAATGCAATTCTTCTGCAATTACAGAAGCGTGGAATTGAACTCAGGAAGAGCCGGCAACTCTCTTAAGCCCCAAGCGATCTCTCCAGTCTATTATTATTATTATTATTTTCTTGTTTTTCAAGACAAGTTTTCTCTGTGTAACAGTCCTGACTGTCCTGGAACTCACTCTGTAGACCAGGCTGGCCTTGAACTCACTGAGATCCGCCTGCCTCCCCCACCCAAGTGCTGGGATCATAGGTGTGCACCACCACATCCAGCCCCATGAAGGGGCCTTTAATATTGAGTTATTTCCACTCTGAGGGAAAAACAAAAAATATTTAAACCAAAATCAAGCAAACAAACAAAGAAGAAAATCCTAAGTTCTGGGCTGGCTGTGTGAGCTCCTTTTGTAGCCGTGGAGACATGAGCACCTTGTCATTCTTTGGAATCTGGGTGCCGTAGCTCTGCTCTAGGGGGCCTTTGGCTGAAAGAGCTGACAGGCAGCGTGCAAAGAGCTCAGATTCCAACTGACATGGGTTTCTCCCAGTCTTTTGGAGTAATTCTATTCTGAAAAGCCCGGTTATCCGGATCTGTCTCGCATGGGGGAGGGGTGTGTGTGGCGGGGGAGCATTCCATTCGACACCCCTGCTTCTCTAGATTGCTCAAGTCTGTCATTTCTGGAGGTTTCCAGCTAATCATTTCCCCTTTTTTTTTTAACCTGAGAAATTCCTATTTTTTAGTCAGGGTTTCTCTGTGGTCCTGTCTATCATAGAACTCCCTCTGTAGACCAGGCTGGCCTCAAATTCACAGAGACCCGCCTGCCTCTGCCTCCCGAGTGTTAGGACTAAAGACGACAGACACCACCGTCACTTTCTATAAAGAGCTACTAGAAAACAACTAATGTTTGCCCTGGATACAGTGAAAACCATTCCTTCCTACAGTACTTACCCACCCACACCACCCACACCACAGATCCACACAGTCCCATCTTGGCGTCTAAGGTCATCTTCTGGAGCTGCTTCCTGCTGAGATCATCGTGGAGGTCTGGGTAGTGTTCCTGCTCTGTCATAGGACCTCAGGACCTCAGGACATAAAAGTCTGCAGAAGAGTCCGGGAGACTGGAGAGAGGGTCTGTCTCAGGAGACAGAGGGCTACAAGTCCACACTGATGCTGTGGGGCCAATATGCCCTCTGGAGCTTAAGGCCGTAATTGGGACTCGACCCATCAGCCTGGTGGTTGAGGGAGCAGGGGCTAAAGACACAGGGCTCATGGACAGGAAGTCTGACTCCGTTGGTAGGGATTGCCGTACAAACACAAGGACCTGAGTTCAGATCCCAGAGCCTGAGTAAAAGCCTGGCACAGTATCCTACCTTGTCATCCCTGAGAGGGTTTCAGAGGGCTCACGGGGGACACTAAGGTGGGTTATTGGGGCAACAGCATGGCTGGGCTCCGAGGAGGGAAACAGAGCCTAAGAGGCAGAAGTGATACCGTCTTTGCCCTTTTCTGAGACTGAGAAAGGTTTCAGCCAGGCTCTCTGGTTCCCAGGCAGGGGAGGCAGAGGAGAGCAGCCTGTGGGGCCATCTATACCCACTTTGATGTAAACTTACTCCCCAGGTGAGGTCCTGCCCTCCCTGCTTGCCTGGATGTCTGTGATGGCCCACAGACCGAGGCCATCCAGCAGGGTGTGTGTGGGTATCTTTGAAAGGGGCTGCTGTGGCCAGAGCAGGTTTTTATCTTTCATACTGGGGTGGTGGTGGTGGGACAGATGGAGCCCAGAGCTCATTGGCCGTGGTGGTGGTGGGACAGATGGAGCCAGAGCTCATTGGCCGTGGTGGTGGTGGGACAGATGGAGCCCAGAGCTCATTGGCCGTGGTGGTGGTGGGACAGATGGAGCCAGAGCTCATTGGCCCAGCCAGTCCAGCTGAGCTATGAGTTCTAGGTTCTGAGACTCAAAACCAAACCAAACCAATGAATGAAACAACTCAAAGTGAGAAAGAGGCCTGGCTGCTCATTAGAGTCTGGCGGTGTCCATGGGTGAGTGTCCCCCATGTGTCATCAAAGACAGACTGTGAGCCTGGCCTGGTGGCTCAGGCCTTTAGTCCCAGCACAAGGGAGGCAGAGGCAGGTGGATCTCTGTGAGTTCGAGGCCAGCCTGGTCTACAGAGCGAGTTCACGGACTGGTTCCAAAACAATACAGAGAAACCCTGTCTTGAGAAACAAACAAGACAGACAGACAGACAGGAGGAAGCTGTTCTCTGCCCTTCCATGGGAGGAACAGGCTAACCGGGTCAGATGGACCCACAGTCGCAGGACTCACGTGTACCTTGACTGCGTTGGCAAGCTTGGATAAGGTCAAGTCCAGACATTGTCTAGCAGCTTCTTATCCTGGAGGAGGGTTTCAGATAAACCCAGTCTCCCCATTCAGTGTAAGGGGCACTCCGGAGCTGAGGCCTGGGGCTGCCGTTACCCTGGGCCTCAGGACTGGATGGGTGTTCCCAAGATAGGACACACAGAGATAAAGCGTCTGGGGTTCAGAGAGATTTGTATGGGTGAATGTGTGCTGGAAAGGACTCAGGAGGCCAAATGGGCTGTGCAACCCACAGCAATACAGAATTTATGATTTATTTATTTATTTATTGTTATTGTTGTTTTATTTTTGAGACAGGCTTTCTCTGTGTAGCTCTGGCTGTCCTGGAACCAGCTCTATAGACCAGGCTGGCCTCAAATTTAAGAGATCTGTCTACCCCTGCCTGCCAAGTGTTGGTAAAGGCATTCACCATCACCCAGCCAGAATTCTTTTTAAAGGCTATATTATTTATTTTGTGTGGGTGATTTGCTTGCACATGTGTGTGTGGATCACGTGGGTACCTAGGGTCAAGCAAGGCTAGAAGCGGGAGCTGATCCCCTGGAACTGGAGCCACAGATGTTTGTGAGGTGCCATGTAGATGCCAGGAACTGCACCAAGGTTCTCAGGAAGACTAGTCAGGGCTTTTAACCGCAAGCCATTTTTCCAGCCCCTTAATATAAGATCTCAAGAGTATTATTAGGAGGCCAAGCGTGGCGGCACACGCCTCTAATCCCAGCACTTGGGAGGCAGAGACAGGTGTGGATCTCTGAGTTCGAGGCCAGCCTGGTCTTCTGTAGAGTTCCTGGACAGCTAGGGCTACACAGAAAGACCCCGTCTCTAAAAACCACAAACAAACCAAAGCAAACAAAACAAAACAACAAAAGCATGGAGCGGGAGAAATGTGCAGGGGATGAAGGTTGTTAAGGAAAGATGTAGACCAGAGTTTGGGTCCACAGGACCACATAAAAAATGGGTATGCTTGATGGCCTTCCTGGAACCCCAGCCCTGGAGGCTTCAGACAGAAGACCATGGAGTAGGCTGGCCAGCCAGACTGGCCAGAACTGGTGAGCTCTGGATTCAATAAGAGACCCTACCCTCGGCTGGAGAGATGGCTCAGAGGTTAAGAGCACTGACTGCTCTTCCGGAGGTCCTGAGTTCAATTCCCAGCACCCACATGGCAGCTCACAACTGTCTGTAACTCAAGTTCCTGACACCTTTATAGAGGCATACACATGCAGGCAAAACAGCAACATACATTAAAAAAAAAAATTTAAAACAAAGAAAATAAATGTAAAAAAGAGAGAGAGCCCCTACCTGTGTTAAATGGAGAGCCATCAAAGGTGACAGCTGACGTCAACTCTGGGCCTCCTCAATTGCATGTGTCAGCATGTGCACCCCCACACATGAACGTGAATGCACGAAGACAGACAGACAGACAAGTCTACTATGTGTGAGTGTAGGGAGAGATCTTTCGAGACTTCCATTGACCTTGTAGAGTAGCATTCTCAACTTGAGGGTTGTGACCCCTTTGGGAGTCAAAGAACCCTTTCACAGGGCTCAGAGGCCAGGTACCCTACGTATCAGATATTTAATGACAGTTCATAACAGGAGCAGAACTACAGTCAGGAAGTAGCAACTTCATGGTTGGGGTCAGCACAACATGGAGAACGTCACTAAAGTGCCAAAGCGTTAGGAAGGTTGAGAGCCATTGCTCTGGATCCTCCCAGAAAACGGAGGGGGGAGGGCGCGTGAGTGGTGTAGAGAATGGAAGCCCTAGGGGCGGATGAAGCCCAAAGCCCGGGCTAATGTGCTCTAAGGGTGCCATGGTGACCTCAGAGGCCCTGTCTGTTTTAATGTGGGTGCGTCTGTCCACCTGATGACAGAATCCTCTAGAAACAGTAAATCCAGGTCCTACTATGGTGGTGACAAATGATGTTTTGTCAGTCTTGTCCTGGAGTGGTTTCTTTCCTATGCTGAACAGGCTGTAAAGGTCCATGTATTGTAGGGGGAGGGGGAGAGCCTGGGGGAGGGGGAGAGTTTGGGGGGAGGGGGAGAGCCTGGGGGAGGGGGAGAGCCCGGGGGGAGGGGGAGAGCCTGGGGGAGGGAGAGAGCCCGGGGGATGGAGAGAGGCTGGGGGGAGGGAGAGAGTCTGGGGCAGGGGGAAAGTCTGGGGGAGGGGGAGAGCCTGGGGGATGGAGAGAGGCTGGGGGAGGGAGAGAGCCTGGGGCAGGGGGGAGAGTCTGGGGAGGGAGAGAGCCTGGGGGATGGGGAGAGGCTGGGGGAGGGGGAAAGCCTGGGGGAGGGGGAGAGTCTGGGGGAGGGAGAGAGCCTGGGGAGGGGGGAGCCTGGGGGAGGGGGAAAGCCTGGGGAGGGGGGGAGCTGGGGGAGGGGGGGAGCCTGGGGAGGGGGAGGAGCCTGGGGAGGGGGGGAGCCTGGGGGAGGGGAGGAGCCTGGGGAGGGGGAGGAGCCTGGGGGAGGGGGAGAGCCTGGGGAGGGGGAGAGCCTGGGGAGGGGGAGAGCCTGGGGAGGGGGAGAGTCTGGGGAGGGGGAGATCCTGGGGGAGGGAAAGAATCTGGGGGGGAGAGTCTGGGGGAGGGGGAGAGCCTGGGGAGGGGTGGAGCACAGGCTGGCAGTGGTCTGTAGGTGTGACACAGGGGACACTCTGGCTTCAGTTCTTTCCTTTTACTATGTGGGTCCCAGGAACCCAGCTCAGGCAAGGGCCTCTACCCACTGAGCCACCCTTCTGGACCTATTCATTTACTTGGGCTTTCTTGTTATTTTATTTTAGGACAGAGCCTCACTATGTAGCCCTGGCTGTCCTGGAGCTAGTTATTAGACCAGGCTGGCCTCGAACTCACAGAGATCCGCCTGCCTCTGCCTCCCGAGTGCCAGGATTGTAGGTGATCATCGTGCCCATCTTTTCCCCGGTGCTGGGTGTCGAACTCGCAGCTTATTGCACTGTGAGCACTTTGTGGCCTGACCGCCCTCCCGGCCACAGGCTGCTTTCCTGTCATCCCTTGAGACTGCTTAGGCACAGCTTTGCGCAAGCCAGGGGAGCCCTGGTCTTCAACTTTGTCACTTGCAGGGGTGGCTCGGGGTCTCTTGACTACGTGACTTCCATTGGACTCACAAGGGACCTGTAACGTGGGCACTGATGAAAGTCTAACTTTTGTCTCTAGTCTAGGGGACAGGTGACTTATCACAGCTGTAGAGCCCTGTCATGGGGGCCACTCACTGCCCCTGAGTCCCGGATGACTTCAGAGGACAAGGGTCAAAATACTGGCTGTGCTGACTTGCTAAGGTCTCTAAGTTCTTTTAAACACCAGTGGACAGGTTCCCCAGTCTTGAAGAGGAAATGATGAATTTTCGTGCTGGCTGGCCTGGTGCTAGCTATGTAGAACGGGCTGGCCTTGAACTGACAGAGATCTGTAATGGGCTTTCTTCTGGGCCACCAACCAGCTTCCAATCATGACGCTGAGACTTAATATTAGTTATGAATGCTCGGCCTTAGCTTAAACTTGTCCCACCAACTCTTACAGCGTGCCCTGTTCCTCGTCATTCACGCTCTTCCTGGGGCTTTTCCCTTCCTTTCTTTCTGTGCGTCCTACTCCATGTCTGGCTGACCCTGGGGGTCTCCCTCTCCAGGTTCCTCCTCCTCCTTTTTCTCTGCTACAGTCATCTGGAGAGCTGGAACCTCACCCGAGACAATGTCTCCATCAGCTCTGCCTGTGAGGGAGTCTGTGGGGACATCTCCCTGACTTTTGACTGATGCAGGAGACCCGGCCACTGTGGCCACCCGGAGCAGGTGGTGCTAAATTACATCAGAGAGCCTCGGGGAGCCGCCCAGTGAGCCCAGTGAGGTTTGTGCATCAGCTCCTGCCTCCCGTTCTTGCTTGGGTTCCTGGCCTCACTGCCCACCGTGAAGGGATGCGAGAGATGAAATCAACCCTTCCCTTCCCAAGTTGTGTTTGGTTGTAGCATTTACCACAGCAATAGAAAGCAGACTGGTAATCTCTATAATACCAGCGCTCAGGAGTTAGAGGTTCAGGGTTAGCCTGGGCTACCCGGGAGCCTTTCTCAAAACAAGAAAAAATAAAAGTAACAGGAGAGAAAAGGCAAGTTTCTCGAGTGCAGATGCCACACTGAGGTTGAGGGTGAATTGGAAGGAAAGTGTCCTCTTTCGCTCGCAGCCAAAGTGTCCTTCAGCAAGGGTCTGTCAGCTGCCACAGCGCCGTGAGGCCCTTTACTAGGGGCTGAAGGGACCCCTCAACCTGCTCGTGCCCTGAGGTGACGGCAGCCCACGGTAGCAGCCTGGCCACTCTTGGGCCACTCTAGGGAGTGAGTAGGCTCTGCTCACTCGATGACCTTGGGCACTCTAGGAAGAAGTGGCCAAGAGATGGAAGAGAAGGACCCATACAGGTCACAAAATGCCACCCCAGGGACAGCAACGGCAGGCTGTGAATCCACCAAGGCAGCAGAAGGCAGCGGCAGAGTTTATTAGATACACTGAGGTGAGGCTCAGTGGGAAAGCAGAGGGACCCTACCTGTAGGCGTGATCTAAACAAACAAACAAAACCTTTAAAACGTTTTCAAACCATTCTTTTATTTGTTTGCATTTTGAAGACAGTTTCTGTATAATCTCGGCTGGTCCTGACTCTTTCCCGGCTACCAAAGGAACATATCTAAATCTCTGTCCCTCTAAAGAACTCAAGATTCAATTCTGCTCCTCAGAGAGGCTGCACAGCAAGCCGCCCACTCCTCTCCTCCAGTCTCTTCAGAAGCCCCTCCTCACCCCTCCTTAAGAACCCTTCTCCAAGCCCGTCCTTGGGGGTGCACGCCTTTAATCCCAGCACTTGGGAGGGCTCTGCACTAAAGTCCTCTGCCTCCTAAACTCTGGGGTTAAAGGTGGGCGCCACCACCCAGCTCCACAAAACATGGTTTTTGGAGGCTTCTGAAACTAAGTTTTTTAAGAGCCATCCCCTTCTTCCCTGTCTCTTTCCTAGTAAGAGAAAATCACAGCGCCCTTCCCTGAAGGGCACTGGGTGGGATCGCAGCTGACGAGGTAAAACTCTAGGGAGCGGAGACAGCTTTTTACCGTGAACAGAGGTTCTGGGCTTATTTGCAAGATTTTCTGAAAGCTTTGGGTTTTCATGTGAGGAAAGAAAATGCCACAGCTTGCATAGGTGATTGCTGTGTTAGTATTCTCTCTACACAGAAGGGTATTGTCCCTGTTGTCACAGCAGCACAGCCAATGCTGCTGACTGCACGTGACTCTTGACTGGCGGCTTCTGGAGACTGTAGACCCTGGAGTGAGGGCAGCTTTGCCTTCCCATGGCCATTTCCCTGTCAATCTTCTTCCTGCCTCCTCCCTCCCTCCCTTCCTTCTTTTGACTGGGTCCTCCCTAGCCAGTCTGACTTCAAACTCACTACGTAGTTGAGGGTGACCTTGAACTCGTGCCTGCACTTCCAGAGGACTGGAATTACAGTCATGCTTCCCCGAGCCTGGTTTATACCATGCTGGAAGTAAAGTCCAGGAAATTTTGCATACTAGGCAAGATCTCCACTCAGCGAACTAAAGCCCCAGACCCTATGTGGTTGTGGTTGTTGCTGTTGACTTATTTTTAACTTAAAAAAAAAAAAAATTGACACAAGGTCTCAGTATTGTTTGTGGTTCACTCTTGGCTTTTTGGGCTTTTTAAGGGGCCAACCACCCAGCCCACAAATAAGTCACACACGGGTGCCCAGCCTTAGCGTGGCTTGTTCCCAGCCAGCTTTTCTTATCTTAAATTCTCCCTCTACCTTTGCCCTCTGGGCTTTTACCTTCCTCACTTCTGTCTATCTTACTTTCCTTCTTACTCTGTGGCCGGGTGTGGCCAGGTGGCCTGGTGACAGGGTGGCAGGGTGGCCGGGTGGCAGGGTGGCCTGGTTGCTGGGTGGCAGGGTAGCCGGGTGGCCTGGTGGCCGGGTGGCAAGGTGGCCAGGTGGCCTGGTGGCCGGGTGGCAGGGTGGCCGGGTGGCCTGGTGGCTGGGTGGTAGGGTGGCATGGTGGCAGGGTGGCCAGGTGGCCTGGTTGCTGGGTGGCAGGGTGGCAGGGTGGCAGGGTGGCCTGGTGGCTGGGTGGCCTGGTGGCTGAGTGGCAGGGTGGCAGGGTGGCCTGGTGGCAGGGTGGCCTGGTGGCTGGGTGGCTGGGTGGCCGCGTGGCCTGGTGGCAGGGTGGCCTGGTGGCTGGGTGGCTGGGTGGCCGCGTGGCCTGGTGGCTGGTCCCTGATGTTCTCCTCTCCTTGCTATCTTGCTCTCCATCTCTTTGTTTCTACTCCTACGTGTACTGTCTGCCTGGCAGTGCTCCCCATCCTTGCTCCTGCCTCGTCACTGGCCGTTCAGATCTTTATTAGGACCACCAGGTGTTTTAGACAGGCACGGTAACACAGCTTCACAGAGGTAAACAAATGCAGCTTAAACAAAAGCCACACACCTGAAATAATATTCCCCAACATCTCAGCGCCTAAGTCTGGGTGGCCTGGAACCCTCTACGTAGATGAGGCTGGTCTTGAACTCTCAGAGATGTGCCTACCTCTATCTCCTGAGTACTGGAATAAAGGTGTGCATCACCACCACCCGGCTCTGGCTGACTTTCTATTCTTCCTTAACAAGAACATGTTTTAGATTTATTCATTTTAGTTATACCTGCATGTATGTATATGCACCACATCCCGGCCTGGTGTTTCGGGAGATCAGAAGTTGTCAGATTTCCCTGGAACTGGAGTTACAGGCAGCTGTGGTCTGCCACGTGGGTCCTCCGCAAGAGCAGGGAGGTGCCTTAACCAAGCCTGCTCTCCAGCTCCACACTCTCTGTCCGCTTGCATCTGAGTTTCCAGGGATGGATTGCAGTCCTGCCCCCCCACACCCTGCCCCGCCGTCTGTTCCGCCTGCTGACCTATCTGTTGACCTCCAGTCATGGCTCCTCAGCTTCCCTCTCTCACCTATCTATATTCTTGGTTTTTTAGCCCCGGCTGGCTTTGAACTCCTGGCCTCCCTGACTTCCCTGGCTGAGTGCTGGAATTACAAGCACAGGCTACCACCAATCTCTCTTCTACTTTTCTGTCTGTCCACCTGTCAACCTACCCATCTGCTAGTGTCCATATTTCTGGGTGTCTGTGCATGTGTCCTGGCGAGATCTTGGGTGGGCGGCAGGGTGGGAGACAGGGCTTGAGAGAAGGTTCTAGCCACAGAAAGAGTGTGCAAGCAGGATTGGGCTGTCTCATTCGAGTGTTCGGTTTACATGGAAGAAATCAGAGCAAGCTTACAGCTGGGAGAGGTCTGTAGCCAAGACTTGAGAATTAGGCAACCTCTCGGTGACTGAGCCACACCCCCAGCCTACAAGTCCCGGGGTGTCTTAAAGCAACATGCAGTGTACAGGACTTTCCAGGGCTGTAGGTGTCCTATGAAAACCCTCAGGATGAGTAAACATGGCAGCTGCTCTGGGAGGCAGGCCAAGCTGACTATCATCCCAGGAGGCTTCCAACCAAATACCACAGGGCGTTCAAGAAAGGCTGGGCACAGGCCCAGGGGCGTGCCTAGCAGCTAGGGGGTGGAGCTGGTTGTCCTCAGAGTTCCACAGTTCTGTGTACAGACAGGATGTAAGAAAAGAGCTAGGGGCTCCAGGCAGAGATCTGCAAGCTACAGGCAAAGAGGGAAGCAGGCTTCTGTGAACAACAGGCCCAGGCTGAGGGTCGGAGGAGGAGCCAAGGCCTGGGTTCCTAGGTTTGAAGGGCCAGTACCCCTGGGTCTGAGGGAGGAGGCTGGGTCTGGACCCCTGGGTCTGAGGGAGGAGGCTGGACCCCTGGGTCTGAGGGAGGAGGCTGGGTCTGGACCCCTGGGTCTGAGGGAGGAGGCTGGGCCTGGACCCTGGGTCTGAGGGCGGAGGCCTTGGGCCTGGACCCTTGGGTTTAAGGGAGGAGGGCTTGGGCCTGGACTCCTGCAGGAGAGAGAATGTCTGACTCTGAGGGAAGAGAGCTAGAACTTGGGCACTTGATTCTGGGGAAGGAAGACTGGGCCTAGATTTTTGGGTCTGAGGGAGGATTTCATGGAACTGGACTCCTGGGTCTGTGAGGGGGCGGGGGGTGAGGTCTGAGCCTCTGGGAATAAGGGAGGGGGCAAGGTCTGGAGTCTTGGGTCTGAAGGAGGAGAAAAAGAACAGAAGTCTGAGACAAATTTTGGTCTGTCTAGTTCTGTAATTAATTAACTAAAGTGGATCAAATGAGGAGGTGAAAGTTCACACAGGAGCAGGGCACTCCTGTCATCTTGGACCGGGTCCCCATCCCACCACCCAGCATCCTGGTCTATGCAGAGCCCACAGGGCAGGAGACAGAGGAGTCACGTGTCCCTCCCACTTCAGGGTGCCCAGTCAGGATGGGGATGGCCCAGCCCTGGGTCCTCAGCCTCTTGTTGGTCCTGCCTCGGACCTGGGGTGCAGGTAAGAGACCTCTTGGATCTAGACTAAGCAGAGGGGACAGGAAGAAGAGCCAGAGGGTGGAAAAGAGACCATAAGCCAGGGGTGGTGGTGGTGCACGCCTTTAACCCTTGGGAGGCAGAGGCAGGCGGATCTCTGTGAGTTCAAGCCCAGCCTGGTCACTCTGTAGTGAGTTCCAGGGGCTACACAGAGAAACGCTGTGTCAGAAAAACTAAGGGGGAGGGGGGACAAAACGACTTCTCATGATGTCCTGGCCCTCCTGGAAATGTCACCGTGGACAGCTCTTCTCAGCTTTTGAGTGGGGATATCTGTCCCCGTCTCTCCCTTGCACGGTCTCACTGCCCCTCAGACAGCTTTTCACTGTGCATCTTCGTGGGGTGCAGCCCACGCCTCACTGACCCTCTCCCCTTTCCTCTGCACAGAGACCCGTCCCCCACTGCTCTACCACCTCACAGCAGTGTCCAACCCAGCCAGCGGGGTCCCCTCCTTCTGGGCCACAGGCTGGCTGGGTCCTCAGCAGTACCTGAGCTACAACAGCCTGCGGCAGGAGGCTCAACCGTGCGGGGCCTGGATGTGGGAAAACCAGGTGTCCTGGTACTGGGAGAAGGAGACTATGGACCTGAGGAGCAAGCAAGAGCTCTTCTTGAAGGCCCTAGAAGCCTTGGAAGCCAATATCAGTGGGCAGGAAGGTGGGGTGCAGTAGCCTGGGCCTGAGGAAGTAAAGTGGGGCCTGGCCTTCTGGGTTGAGGAAGGAGGCTGGAGCCCTAGGTCTGAAGGAGAGGGTGAGGTCCAAACCCTTAGGAGCAAGGGTGAAGGCTGGGTCTGGACCCCTACATCTGAGGGAGGAGGCTGGGCCTGAGCCCTGGGTCTGAGGGAGGAGGCTGGGCCTGAGCCCTGGGTCTGAGGGAGGAGGCTGGGGCCTGAGCCCTGGGTCTGAGGGAGGAGGCTGGGCCTGAGCCCTGGATCTGAGGGAGGAGGCTGGGCCTGAGCCCTGGGTCTGAGGGAGGAGGCTGGGGCCTGAGCCCTGGGTCTGAGGGAGGAGGCTGGGGCCTGAGCCCTGGGTCTGAGGGAGGAGGAGACAGCAAGGCTGTCCTTGTCCTCAGTCTGCTCACCTGTGTGTTGGCGTCTAGGTAACTTCATACTACAGGGCCTGCTGGGCTGTGAACTGGGCCCTGACAATTCCTCATTGCCCACCGCTACATTTGCCCTCAACGGCGAGAACTTTATGGAATTCAACCCAATCATTGGCAACTGGAGTGGAGAGTGGCCTGAGACAGAGGTCGTTGGTAATCTGTGGATGAAGCAGCCTGAGGTGGCCAGGAAGGAGAGTGAGTTCCTGCTGACTTCCTGTCCTGAGCGGCTGCTAGGCCACCTGGAGAGGGGTCTTCAGTACCTGGAGTGGAAGGGTGAGCCCATCTCCAGCCCCTCCTCTTAGCCATGCTCTAGACCCTCCCACATTCCCCTCAGAACAGTCCCGCACATTCCAGTGGGCCTGTCTCAGACAAGGTCGCACGAAACCCAGCCTACTCACTATGTAGTGGTGGATGACCTTGAACTCATGATCCTCCTGCCTCCTTCCAAATGCTGCCTTAACAGAAGCCTATTGCCATACCCGGCTAATTGTAGTCCTGGCTGGCCTTGAACTCACAATGATGTGCCAGCCTCTGCCTCCTGAATGCTGGGACTCAAGGAGAGTGCCATGGTGCCCAGCTGTTTTCCTCCCTCCCCCCCCCCTGTGTTGTTCTGATATTTAGATACAGTCTCATAATCTAGACCAGGTAAGCTTGAATTTATGCTTTTGATCTCAGTCTCCCAAGTGCTAGGATTTTCCATATCTTTTTCTCCTTGTTAACATCTGAGAGTTTTCTGTATATTGTGGACCCAGCCCGTCATCAGGTTAACTGTTCCAGGCACACTTTCTCCCCCATTTTTCTTTTATTCTTTTAAAGATATCTTCAAAAAAGTGGAGCTTTTTCTTTTTCTAAAGGTTTATTTGTTTATGTGTATGAGTACTTTGTCTGCATACCAGAAGAGGGTGTCAGATCCCATCCATGGTGGCTGGGAGCTGCCATGTGGTGCTGGGAATTGAATCCAGGTCCTCTGGGAGGAAAACTGGTGTTCTTAACCCTGAGCCATCTCTCCAGCCCCTGAGAAGTAGAACGTTTCCTTCATCACTTTTCTCTCTTGCTTTTGTTAGTATGCCTTGGAGGTCATTCCCAACCCCAGATGACCTGGGTCTTTCTGTGTATTTGGAGGGGTCAACGGCTTTGTGCTCTACAAACAGGTCCTTCTCTCATGCTCTCCGTTCTAACAAATTGGATGTGAGGAAGTTTTGTCATTTTTCCACCAAAGTTTTACCCTGTCTGGGTTTGAGTGTGTGTGCTCAGGTGCATGGAGGCCAGATACACAGCCTCCTTTTATTTTAGAGCTGGACACGGCTCAGTAATTAAGAGCACATAGTGATCTTGCAGAGGACCCCAGCTTAGTTCCCAGAATCCACATCAGGCAGCTCACAGCTGCCCATCACTCCATCTGATAGCTCTGGCCGGCCTCCGTGGTCACCTGCACTGGTATACACACATACATGTGCACATAATAAAAATAAAATACTTTATTTTTCATATGTGTACTTGTGTGTCTGTGGGCACATGAGCACAGCTGCTCATCCAGGCCAGATGAGGCATTCTATACTGTGGAGCTGGAGTTACACATAGTTATGACGTGCCCAGTGTGGGTGCTGGGAAATGAACTCAGGTCCTCTGGGAGAGCAGCAAGCTCTCTTAACCCTGGAGCCTCTTTTGCTTTTTTATTCTACCTCTCATTCATTGACTCTTTCTGGGACTGAGCTCAGACCCTTGCTCTTGCGAGGCAAGAACTCTGCCGCTGAGCCATGCCTGTCTTCCATCTTCTAGCTTTGTTTTGCTTTTCTCCAGGCAGGATCTCTCGATGCAGCCTAGGCTGTCCTGGAACTCGCTCTGTAGACCAGGCTGGCCTCGAACTCACAGAGATCTGCCCGCCTCCGCCTCCCGAGTGCTGGGATCAAAGGCGTGCGCCAGCACCGCGCAGCTATCTTTTAAGTTTGTAAAACACTCCTTAGACTTACATTTACCTACTAATTATTTTGTCTATGTGTGTGACTGTGTATGTGTGGTGTGTACACATGTATCGGGCGTGCACCTGTCCACATGCACAGGAACCGGAGGACAATGGGTGTCCTCCTCTGCCCTGCTCCATCTTACTTTTTTGACACAGATTCTAACATTGAACCTGGAGCTACAGTGGCAACCAGCAAGCCTGTCCCTGCTTCTGCCCTCAGGGCCAGGGGTATGTTGCTGTCTTTACAGAGTGCTAAGGATTTGAACTCAGGTCCTCATACCTGTGCGGCAAACTCTTATATCTGCAGAGCCGTCTCCCAGCTTGGAGAGTCAGGGCTGGACAGTAAAGTCCATTGTGGGGCCTGGTCCTACTGCCCCCGTTCATCTGCTTTGGGTGTTTCGGTTGTTTTCCTACTTTGGCTGTTTTGACAGATACTGCAGTGTAGAATAGGGACCAGCATTTCCATGGGACCTAGATTTCAGCTTCTGGATAAGTGCCCAGTAAGACAGCTGGGTCCATTTTAGAAGAAAAGAATAACTATTTTTATTTTGTGTGTGGGTGTTTTGCCTCCATGTTTGTCTGTGTACTATACACATGCGGTGCTCTCATAGGCCAGAAGAGGGGATAGCACTACCCTGAAATTGGAGTTAGGAATGGTTATGAGTTACCCACCAAGGGGTGGGTGCTGGGAATCGAACTCCAGTCCCCTGGAAGAGCAGCCACTATTTGTGCCTTCTGAGTCATCTCTCCAGCCCCTGGGCTCATTTCATTTATTCAGAAAATTTCAGGTGGCTTAGTGTGGTGGTACACGCTCCAGAGGCAGGCCAGGTGGCTCTCCCAGCCAGCCGCGACTAAGTAAAAAAGAAGTATCATGTAGCTGAACTGTTTACAAGCCCCTTGACAAGGGCTCCAGTTTCTGCAGATACTGGCTACACTTGATACTTTCTATCTATATGTGATTTTGTTTTTCATAACAGCCTTCTGTTATTAGGTGTAAGGTTGTGTTACTAATCCCTTCCTTCCATACTGACAAGGCAGGGGCTCTACCGCAAAACCATTCTCACTGGGGGATCTAGAGTCTGCGACTGAGCACACCTCTGGCCCTCATCTCACTCAAAAATATTTCTGAGGTTAGTGGTGTGTGTGTGTGTGTGTGTGTGTGTGTGTGTGCACTTACCGAGTCACTTACCACTCATCATTACTATTTTATGTGTGTGAACTCACGTTGTGCATTTGACCACAGATGCCAGAGAGGAGATCAGATCTGCAGCTGAATTCCGGGGTTTTTGAGTTACACTGTCAGTGCTGGGAACTGAACTCAGTTGGGTAGATAGAGCAGCAAATGCTCTTAGCTGCTAAGCCATCCCTCAAACTCTTCACTGGCCCTCTTTTGACTTTTTATCTTGAGATGGGGGTCACACTAGGTTTCCCAGGCTAGCTTTGAACTCATCCTGTGGCTTAAACCTTGAGCCTGAGATCCCTCTGCCTCGGCCGCCTGGGTGCCGGGCTCACAGGCTTTGGCCATGCAGCTTAGTGTCTACAGGGGTTAAGGTGCTTCCTTTTTTCTGTTGAGCAAAAGCCAAGGCTGGGCTGACGACAGGGGCTGAACCCTCAGGGTCAGCACTGAAAAAACGGGAGAAACACAAACACGGGTGTCCCTCAGCACCACCCACAGGAAGTCATCCTCACTAGAAAACAATAGCAACCACAGGGCAGGACACAGAACTGCTGACCGAGGTCCGGTCTTCTGCCGCTGAGCCAGTGGTGCCCCAGGTCTTACCAGCTGCCAGGGAGGCCCCTCTTGCGGGGAAGCTGCCTGGCTTCCTCTTCCTAAGAAATCGTCAGCTTATTTTCTGCTGAGAACCTGCAGCTAAGGACCCAGACTGGTCCGCCCCGGATGGAGGAACCGCCTCTGCCCAGCACGGCCGCCGGGCCCTCAGAGCCCTGTGGACTTGTACTTCATTGTTGATCCAGGGCTGGTATAGCCCAGGCTGGCCTCAGACTTCTTATGTAGCGAAGATGACGTTGAACTTCTGATCCCCTGACCTCCACCTCTGCAGGGCTGAGGTCACAGGTGCCTTGTACCTTGCAATCAGTCTCAGTGCGCTGGTGACTGAACCCAGGGCTTTATGAATGTCAGATAAGCGCTGCCAACCGAGCCACAGCTCAGCTGCAACTTATTTATTCTTCACGCTTTTGTTTTGTTTTGTTTGTTTGAGACAGCGTTTCACTATGTAGCCTTGGCTGTCCTGGTACTTGCTATGTAGATCAGGCTGGTCTGGTACCCACAGAGATCCACTGAGACAGTGGCCAGCTCTTTTGGAACTCATGGTTTTCCTGTCTTAGCTCCTGCAGCATTGCTGGTGTGGCGTGCACTGTCACACTCAGTTAGGACAGTCACATCATCAGTGTGCTCCCAGGGCCTAGAACAGGCCATAGCACTAGAGAATGTACATTTCCGTTTAGGAATGTGCAGATAGGGGTGGGGCTCAATTAGTTCAGTGCTTGCCTAACATGCTTGAAGCGCTGGGCTCCATAAACCCCAGCGCTCCATAAACTAGGCATGGTGGCCTGTGCCCGCCACTTAGGAAGCGGAGGAAGGAAGATCAAGAATTCAAAGTCATCCTTGTCTACATAGCAAGTTCAAGGCCGGTCTGGGCTACAGTGAAATTCAGTTTCAAAACAAATGTGCCTGGGGAGATGCTTGGTGAGCTTGGCTGGGTTCTGAGCCCCGCACACTGGCAGGAGCTGGGGTTCCTGCTGTACATCTGTACCTGCTGTATTGTGGAATAAATAAGGATGGGGGGAACAGGCTGGTGGATGATTATTCAGGGAGAAACACTGCTGAGATCACAGAGCCTCACTGGCAGCTAGTACCAGGTCTAGTGTGTGTGTGTGTGTGTGTGTGTGTGTGTGTAGAGAGAGAGAGAGAGAGAGAGAGAGAGAGAGAGAGAGAGAGAGAGAGAGAGACCCTGTCTCATAAAATGACCTGGGTTTGATCCCGGCACCCACATGGCAGCTTTCAGCCATCTGTCACTCCTGTTCCAGGGATCTGGTGCCTTCATGGGCACTGCATGCGTGTGGTGCACAGAGACACATGCCAAAAACCACTCTTACTCATAGAGTGAAACATAAATGGAAAAAAGCCAAGAGCAGTAGAGGTAGACACTGCTATGGACCTCTGGCCTTGACACACGCGCACCACACACACACACACACACACACACACACACACACACACCACACACTCACACACACACTCACACACACTCTCACAGACACACCACAAAACGACAAACACAACACACACTTACACACACAGACACCACACACTCACACACACACACACCACACACACTCTCACAGACACACCACACACACACAGACACACACACACTCTCTCACAACACACACACACACACACACACACCATGCGCACACACTCTCTCACACACACACTTACACACACACACACACACACACCACACACACCACATACTCTCACACACACACACACACACACACACTCACACAGGGGCCAGGGCAGGGGTGTCTTGGTGGGGTCAGCAGGGGACCGTCTAGGGTGGCAGGGTTGTGTGTCTGTCACTCGGGGAGACCCACTGGGTCAGCACGGTGCTGACGTGGGAGAGGGGTGACTGTCCGTCACCAGCTTCACACTGAGCCTCAGGACAGGGTCACAGCCCAGCTTACCTGCGGCCCACCCCGTGTTCCCACAGAGCCGCCGTCCATGCGCCTGAAGGCCCGCCCCAGCAGCTCGGGCTCCTCCATCCTATCCTGCGCCGCCTTCTCCTACTACCCGCCTGAGCTGAAGCTGCGCTTCCTGCGGAGTGGGCTGGCCGCAGGCTCTGGAAACAGCAGCGTGGGCCCCAATGGTGACGGCTCTTTCCACGCCTTGTCGCTGCTGGAGGTCAGAAGAGGAGACGAGCACCATTACCAATGCCAGGTGGAGCACAAGGGGCTGCTGCAGCCCCTCACCGTGGACCTAGGTGAGGCTGCCCCAGCCTCCGCGACTCTCCCTTCTCCTGGCTACTGACTCCACTAACTGAACCCACCCTGCTGAGCCCACCTTCGTGTCTGCTGTTGCTGGGCTTCATAGCTTCTGACCACACACTTTGCCCCTTGCTGCGAGCGGCTGGCTCTCTTCTGCGTTGGCCTCTCCTTTCTCATGGTGTGGCTGTGCCCTTGCAGTATGGCTATTGTTCTTAAAAGAAACTATAGCTGGGCGGCGGTGGTTGCAAACCCACGTAATTCCAGCATATGCGTATATATTTAATTTCCCTACATTCTTTATACGGGAGGGGAAAGGAGAGGCGTGCTCGCGCCATGGCATACTTGTGGAGATGATAGGACTTGTGGGAATTAGTTTTCTCCTGCCACCATGCCAATCATGGGGATGAAGCTCAGGTCATCAGGCTTATGACAAAGGCTAATAATGCCTTTGCTCACTGAGCATCTTGCCAGCCTAGATTTCTACTTTAGGGTCAGGTCTCCCGGCACCGGATATGGTGCTGGGAACCGAACTCTGATCCTCTGGAAGAGCAGCCAGTGCTCTTCCCAGCTGGCGCTTCTCCAGCCCCACCCTCTCTGCCGGGGACTCCTTGGCTGCTTTCTTCCCTGTCCTCACAACACTTTCTGGCCGCAGATGTACCAGCCAAATCTTCTGTGCCTGTGGTCGGAATCATTCTGGGCTTCTTGGTGGTCATAGTGGCCGCTGCAGGGGGTTTGCTGCTGTGGAACAGGATGCACAGCGGGCTGCCAGGTGTGTGCGGGGCGGGGCGGGGCGGGGCGGGGCGGCAGGGACCCAGAGAGGAAAAGGGGAGGGAGGGTCAGACAGGCCCTGGCCACCCTGGAGAAAGAGCTGGGGTCAGGGGCCAGAGTGGCCCTCATGGTGTGTGGGGCGGTGAGACCTTGGTTACAGGTGCTGACCTCTGTTCCTCTCTCTCTAGCCCCGTGGCTTTCCCTCAGCGGCGATGACGCAGGTGACCTGCTGCCCGGGGGCAACTTGCCCCCTGAGGCCGACCCGCAGAGTGCAAATGCCCTTCCAGCCACTTCCTGATGCCAATTCAGGCCGTTGGTGCTGTGTGACCTCCTGAACTCCTGGCATCTCTGAGCCTCCTGAGGGCGCCCTGGGCTGGATGTCTCCCCTGTGGGCCCCTCCTTTTGTGGCCTGCCTCAGTTTCCCCTCCTAATGTACATGGCTCTTCTCCGTCTCCACATAAATTTGAGCCCAAGTGTGTGTGTGCACTGTTGTTGTCAAGCTCCAGGCAGTGGGGATAACCGGACGAGTTTGGGAAAAGTGCACAGACTCCTTCTGGTTACTATGGTAGCGGCTGCCCATTTACACACCGAGCTGTGTATTTTCAGTCATATATGTACGAGATACATACCTACATTGTGCCAGGCATTTCAAGGAACTCAGCTCTTGTGTTTTGTGTTCTTTCTCTTCTTTCTTCCTTCCTTCCTTCCTTTCTTTCTTTCTTTCTTTTTTTTTTAAAGATAGCCTTCTCTAGTCCTAGCTGACCTGGAACTCGCTATGCATACCAGGCTAGCACCGAACTCATAAACATGCGCCTGCTTCTGCCTCGCAAGAGTTGGAATTAAAGGCATAAGCCACCAAGCCCTCCCTCCTCCTTTTCTTAAACCAATCTGAGAAATAGAAAAATAATTTAAAAAAAAATACATTTCCCCTAATTCCCTGGGGCCAGAGCCTCCGGGGGTGGCAGTGAAGGTTGCCCATAAGCCTGCTGGGAGTTGTAGTTCGAAACTGCCTTATCGCCTACTACGCCTTCCATGCTGGCACTCGGCCTTGTGGACGTGGCGAAGGGCTCCGGGGACGCTTTTGGGGCTCATTGGCTCCGCCCCTGCGGCCCTCCTGCGCCGCTATTGGTCAGAGGGCGGGGACCTCTGGGCTGCCAGGGGCGGAGCTTGACTGGCGCCCCGCCAGGTTGGGCATCTTTGCGCGAAGAGGAGTTCTTCGTGGGGCGCGAACCCAGGCCTGGTAACGGGAGTAAGGGTGGGGGGCTAGGCCGGGAGGGGGTTTCGGGTGAGGGTGGGGGTCAAGGCTGGGGGCCACACAGAGGACCCTGCGTGATGCTTTCAGCCTTCACCATCCCTGAACTCTGCATGGAGCGTGCCACGTCTCCAGCTGAAACACCCCTTTCTCCCCTGAGGCTCGGGCTCTGCCTTCAAACCCCCTATTCTTTGTGGCGACTTTTGTTCAGCCCCAAACTTTGTAGCCTGCTTATATCTGCCACGCCTTAGGCAACCCCCAAACGTTGAAGTTCTCTGCACATTCTTTCTGGCTCGAACTTTCCCCATGTGATCCTCTGATCCCTGGTCCTCCCTTCTCCCCAAGGACCGATGATGTGGCGATGGTCGCTTCCGTTGCTTCTCTTGCTGCTGAGGTGGTGGGCCCTAGGGAAGCCGTCCCTGGACGCCGGACCTCATGGCCAGGGTAGGGTGCATCAGGGAGCTCCCCTGAGCGAGGCCCCCCACGATGACGCCCACGGCAATTTCCAGTACGACCACGAGGCGTTCCTGGGACGAGACGTGGCCAAGGAATTTGACCAACTCAGCCCAGAGGAAAGCCAGGCCCGACTCGGGTAGGATGCCGGGAGCCGGGCAGAGGTGGGGGAGAACTGAACTGAAAAGGTCGGAGCAGGAGATGGGGCAGAACTGTGATACTCACCTCCTGGGAAAAGGCAGAGTTAAGCCTGAGGCCGTGGGGACCTGTGTCACCAACACTCCTCTGTTCCAGTCCACTCTGTCTCTGTCTGGACTTTCCTGCTCTGTCTTAGCTTCTAAACCGGCCAGCAACTCTTAACAGAGTCTAAGAAATACAAATGAGAAAGATCGCAAGCTCAGAATTCAAGTTTAATTGAGAGGGATGGAGTCCGTCACTCCAGCTGGAGGAGATCACCGTATTTCTGTGTGGAGGACACAGTTAGCTTGGCCCTGGAGACAAGAAGGCCACTCCGTGCATATGTGTTTAAAATTATCATAATTTTTACTACTTTGAGATGGAAACTCACTGTGTAGCACTGCCTGGCCGGGACTCATATGCAGACCAGACTGGTCTAGAACGCAGATCCGCCTGCTTCTGCATCCCGAGTGCTGGGGTTACAGGTGTGTGCGTGCCACCACGCCCTGTGTTACAGGTGTGTGCCACCACGCCCGGCAAGCAGGGCTGAGCTGGAGAGGAAGGACCCAAAGTTGATCTGCCCATTCAGAAAGTGGGCAGAGCTTGAGTGGGCAGGCATGCTGACCCTGACAGAGGGGCGGGCCCTGAGGAAGCAAGAGGTGGAGCTTCAAGGTTAATAGACTAGGGTTAATAGACTAGAGGCCAGACTCACTGTTCCCTCTTCTGCTCAATCCACCTAGGGTTGAGATCTGTGCAGAGCTTTGGGGCGGGGCTAGGGTAGAGGGTGTGGCCTTGGTTTGAGCCACACCTGTAGAGGAAGGGCAGGCGTTTGGATGGGCTGGGTGCTGAGATTAAAAGTGTCTCTCAATTCATCTGGTCGCCTTTCCAGTTGTGCATGGCAGCGTCTCTGAGAAACGGAGTCAGGGCTGGCAAAGACCTGGGGTGGCGACACGTATCAGTGACAACGCTCCTGCAGAGCCTGGCTGGAGCACAGTTTTAATCCCAGCACTCAGGAGACAGAGGCAGGCGGATCTCTGTGAGTTCAGGACCAGCCTGGTCTACAGAGCGAGTTCCAGGACAGCCAGAGCTACACAGAGAAATCCTGTCTTGAGAAACAAACAAACAAAAAGAGTTTCCTTTTCTTTTGTTGTTGTTTGTTTGTTTTTGTTGTTTGTTTGTTTGTTTTTCAGTCTCTCTACGTAGCTCTGGCTGTCCTGGAGACTAGGATGGCCTCCAACTCACAGAGATTCTCCTGCTGGAATTAAAGGCGTGCATTACCACATCCCATTCTTTTTTTAAAAATTTTAGAAAGATTTATTTATATTAGTGTATGACTGAAGGTATTTTTCCTGCGTATACGTGCACCATGAACGTTTCTGGTGCTCACAGAGGCCAGAAGAGGGCGATAGAATTGGAAGTTGGTTACAGATGCTTGTGACCTGCCCTGCGAAGTTCGCGGGACTCAAATCCCAGGACTACAAGAGCAGCCAGAGCTCTTACCGAAGCGAAGCATTACTGAAGTCCCCATGTTTTGTCTTATGTAGGAGCATACATGTCTCTGCACAAAGGACGGGGCCTGGGAGGGCCAAGATTGATTGACTGCATCTCTGCTGTACGGCTGGGGCTTTGGGCAGGCGGGGATGACGTTTGTCCCCCTTTCAGGCGGATTGTGGACCGCATGGATCTCGCTGGAGACAGCGACGGCTGGGTGTCCTTAGCCGAGCTCCGCGCGTGGATCGCTCACACGCAGCAGCGGCACATCCGTGACTCGGTGAGCGCTGCCTGGCACACCTACGACACGGACCGCGACGGGCGCGTGGGTTGGGAGGAGTTGCGCAATGCCACGTACGGCCACTATGAGCCGGGTATGCCCACCTCACCTTTGCCCTTTGACCTCTGTTTGACCTCTGATAGCTCTCCTCCTTTTCTGATCTCGCTAGCTCTTCCTTCTGAGACCCACCCTACGTGACCAGCTGACTGGGTACTTCACGCCCGCCCCTCATCAGGGACACTTACCGTCTATGCGCTCTTGCCAGACCCCATCTCTGTTTCTTTTTGAGACAGCCTCTCTATGCAGCTGTGGTGTCTTAGGGCCGGGTCACTATTGCTGCGATGAAACATCATGACCAAAAACAAGTGGGAGAGGCGCGTCCACAGTCCATCCCTGAAGGAGATGGGGGGACGGGACGGGACGGACGACGACACACACTCAGACAGGCAGGGACCTGGAGCCAGAAGCTGGTGCAGAGGGGTCCTGCTTACTGGCTTGTCCCTGTGGCTTGTCCGGTCTGCTTGCTCCTTCCTCCTCCCTTCCTGTTTTATTTTTCCAGACAGGCCTCACCTCTGTGACCATGCATCTCACCCACCTCTGTCCTTCCCAGGGGAGGAGTTTCATGATGTGGAGGATGCTGAGACCTATAAGAAGATGCTGGCTCGGGATGAGCGGCGATTCCGGGTGGCCGACCAGGATGGGGACTCCATGGCCACCCGGGAAGAGCTGACAGCCTACCTGCATCCGGAGGAGTTCCCTCACATGCGGGACATCGTGGTTGCTGTGAGCGAGACTGCACAAAGCCTGCTTCCAGAACCTGTCCTCCATCCCCATATCTTCCCCAGCGATCCCAGGCCACCTACATAGATGTGGGGACCGCAGCCTCGGCCCTGTCTACCCCATATCCCGTGCCAAGTATCTCCTGCTAGGCCTCCTTGTACGCTCATGGGTGTCCAGTCTTGGCCTGTGCCCAGACAGCCACATCTTCAGAAGGGCCTCAGGTGAACCCCGATTGTGTCTGCACCCCAGGGAAACAGGTTATTCGACATGCACGTATAACACCCTGTAATTTAAGTTTGTCTCAGATGCCAGGTGTAGAACAGGAAAGAATTTTGCGTGCAGGTGCGGTAGAGGCTAGAAGAGGGCCCCTGGACGTGGAGTTACATGCAGATGGTTCTAAGCTGCCCACCCCCACCGCGATGCTGGCTGGCCCTGGCACCCAGATCCTCTGTAAGACAGACAGCCAGTGCTTGCCCTGGATACCCTGCAATTCACTTTGTTGACTAGGCTGTCCTTGAACTCACAGAGATCCCCCTGCCTCCTGTGTGCTGGGTTAAAGGCGTGTGCCACCAGCCCGGCTAGCCCTGGGTTTATAAGTTGTCCCATCAGGCCCATCGTATTTGGGTTTTGAGTAATCCATGTTTGTATGGCATTGCGGTTTACTAACTACACTGTCTTTCTGGACTCTGAAGTTCTTTGTAGTGCGATTACTAGAACCCAGGGTCGTGAATATGCTAATCCAACCCTGTACCTCTGAGCCACACCCCCAGCCTTCCCTGGAGGATTCTGGGTAGGGGCTTTACTGCTGAGCCACACCCTCATCTTCTACGGAGTGAGTTTAAATGTAAAAGTGGGGACAGGCCAGGTGGTGGCAGCGAACACCTTTAATCCCAGTCCTTGGGAGGCAGAGGGAGGTGATCTCTGAGTTCGAGGCCAGCCTGGTCTACAAAGCTACACAGAGAATCCTGTTTTAAAAGAACAGAAAAAGGTGGGGAACAGAAACCATTTGTTTTGTTTTGTTTTGTTTTGCTTTTGTTTTTTCCAGGCAAGGGTTCTCTGTATAACAGTTCTTGGCTGTCCTGGAACTCACTCTGTACACCAGGCTGGCCTGGAACTCACAGAGATTTGCCTGCCTCTGCCTCCTGAGTGCCAGGCCCAGAAATGATTGTTTAAATTAGGACAGATAACATGAAGAGTAGGCATGATGACTATATGTGTCAAAAAATGATCCATGAAGAAGATGGCTTGATGGCTGAGAGCCCTTGCTATTCTTGTAGAAGACTGGGGTTTGTTCTCAGCACCATTGTCTGTAACTCCAGCTCTGCAGGGGCTGATGTCCTTTTTGGCCATCGGGGGGCCACTGCATGCACACGGAATACCCATGCATATGAAAATTTTAAAGATACATGATTCCTGAGTCAGGAATGGTCTTTAACTCCAACCCTCAGGAGGCAGAGTTCAAAGCCAGCCTGGTCTACAAAGTGAGTTTGGCCAGCCAGAGCTACACAGAGAGAACCTGTCTCATAAAAGAAGACAAACAAAGCTGGGCGGGGTTGGACACAAAGGTTTCCTGGCTGCCTTCATCTGGACACGCGTGCATCCCTATGGCCTCCAAATGTCCCAGCTCTCCTTCTCCCTGTGGAGATGACTGCTCAGATGCAGGCACATTGACCCTTCATCCCAATGCCCTTCCCTAGGAAACCCTGGAGGACCTTGACAAGAACAAAGATGGCTATGTCCAGGTGGAGGAGTACATTGGTAAGAAGACCTGTTCCTGCCCGACGCCTGCTGCCTCCTGACACCATGCGGAGCAGTGGCCCTCATGACACTCTGCTTGTCTCCAACACCCATTCTGTGCAGAACCTACTTCATGACTGGCCCAGGGGGCATTCAGTGGCCCCCTGCAAAAACCTTCAGTGACTAGGGTCCTATTGGGGACAAAGTGGTGGCTCAGGGCCTTTGTTGTGTGGAGACAAGGCTTGTCTTGTCTCTGTAAAAAACCATTGTGTCTCCATTGTCCTGTTTGAAGAGTTTCCACCGCATACTTACCATGTCCTGTGGCAGTCATGTCCTCAACCTGCTTCTCTCCAACAAACCAAAGTTTATTGGCTTTTTGTTTTTCTTCCAGTGGTGGTGGGGGTTCTTGTTGCTTCATTTAATATCTCTCTCTCTCTCTCTCTCTCTCTCTCTCTCTCTCTCTCTCTCTCTCTCTCTCTCTCTCCCCCCTCTCTCCATCTGTTTTGAGATAGGGTCCTCTGTAACTCAGGCTGGCCTTGAACTTGTGGTGAAGCGAAGACTCCTGTCCCTGTGCTCCGCCTTCACAGGGATGGGATGACAGGCACACACAGCCATGCCCTGTGTGTACGGTTCTGGGGGCAGAACCAAGGGTGCTGTGCTTGTAACAGGCACTCTGTCACCTGAGCCGTGTCTTCAGCCCCCGTGCACGAGGGTTTTGAGTTTGAAAGGTTTACATATGAAATGTTTTAAGCAACAAATATGCAAGAAGACATTTTTATTTAAACATCATGTACTTATCACATCTGTAAGGAGTGGATGCTTTATTTTTCCTGTTTTTCTTGCTAAATCTTTTCAGATAAAGTGCTTTATCTCCCAAACAAATTTGACAGGTAGAAGATGTAGGATGGGGTTCTGGTGGCCTGTGGGTGTGGGTGTGTGGTGGGATGGAGTAAGAAGGTGGGGGAGGTGGGGACAGAGGATAGGCATGGCAGAAGATGCTCTTGGGATGCAGGATGACGGCCTCCCAGTCTCCAGGACTGCCCGACCTCATCTGCTCTTCTCTTCCCATCCTGGCAGCGGACCTGTACTCTGAGGAGCCTGGCGAGGAGGAGCCTGCCTGGGTACAGACGGAGCGGCAGCAGTTCCGGGACTTCCGGGATCTGAACAAGGATGGACGGTTGGACAGCAGTGAAGTAGGTTACTGGGTGCTGCCCCCGTCCCAGGACCAGCCCCTGGTGGAGGCCAACCACCTACTGCAGGAGAGCGACACAGACAAGGTGAGCGCGAGCCACTGCGGGGACGCAGATGGGGAGACCAGAGGGAGACCCAGAGAGGGTTAGAGAGGGGCGCGGAGGGAGAGAGCAAGGCAGAGCAGCGCCCAGAGCTGAGCAGTCCTGTGTGGACCCAGCCTCCTGCTGACCCCTTTGCCCCCAGGATGGCCGTCTGAGCAAAGCTGAGATCCTAAGCAACTGGAACATGTTTGTGGGCAGCCAGGCCACCAATTACGGTGAAGATCTGACAAGGCACCATGATGAACTGTGACCTGTGACCTGTGACCCCATGGGGGCCACTGCAGACAGCCCCTCCCTCCAGGGCCCAGGCTCAGCTATGGTGTCCTGGTTCTTGGGCTCTCAAGGGACCCACTCAGTCACCTTCTCTCCCTGAGGCCCCTGCCCCCACCCTGGAGCCTCCAACCTGTCCAGGGTTCTCAAGCACTCACGTGGCACCCGTTGCTACCATCTCCCAGCACAGGCCTGGCCCACATCCTGGCTCAACCCAACCCGAGCCTCCATCACACAGGCCGACGTGTCCTGCCCACTTCCTGGGAACAATAAAAGCCATTGCTGGGGTTCTCGGGTGTGACTGTGGGTGCTGTGACCCTTCCCCCAGGGAACTAGATGGCTGCTGAGGCCTGCAGGAAGGTAAAGGGCAGCATTTCTCAACCTACAGGCCTTCCACCCCTCTGGGATCAAGTAACCTTCCACAGGGCTCAGACATTAGATATCCTGCACATCGTATTGATGTTATGATATACTAGCAAAATTACAGTTATGAAGAGCACACAAAAATAACTATGGCTGCGGGCCACTCCACCAGGAGGGACTGTACCAAAGCGTTGCAGCATCAGGAAGGCTGAGAACCGCAGGTCTAGGGAATTTGGACATGGGATGTGGGTGTTAGTGCAAATTTGAGGGCGTTCCCATAGACGGAGAATAAAGCAGCCTGGGGTCACAGAGGAAAGCCAGGCAGGAAGTCCTGCCCTGTAAGTGCTGCCGAGTGGTGCGAAAATCAAAACCACAGCGAGAAACAACCTCAGTTCTCTGTGCGATGCCCTGTGAAGATGCGGAGTGCTAGCTGTGTCTGTGCGATGCCCTGTGAAGAAGCGGAGTGCTAGCTGTGTCTGTGCGATGCCCTGTGAAGAAGCGGAGTGCTAGCTGTGTCTGTGCGATGCCCTGTGAAGATGCGGAGTGCTAGCTGTGTCTGTGCGATGCCCTGTGAAGAAGCGGAGTGCTAGCTGTGTCTGTGCGATGCCCTGTGAAGATGCGGGGTGTTAACTAGCTGTGTTCTGATAATGGAAAAGTCAGGAATGAGCCAAAGGTGGAGAGGGCCTGGTGTCAGCTGCAGTGAGCTAAACAGAGAGAGTGATACATGCTTGTAATACCAGCACTCCAGAGTCTGGGGCAGGAGGATGGCTGGGAGTTCATGCCCAGCTTTGGCTACAAAATAAGATGCCTATTGTAAAAAAAAAAAAAAAAAAAAAAAAAAATTGGAGAGGAATGGGAAGGGGGAATGATGATGTAATATATTTTAATTTGAAGGTGGGGCCAGGCCTTCAATCCCAGCACTCGGGATGCAGAGGCAGGAGGATCTCTGTGAGTTTGAGGCTAGCCTGGGCTACTGAACTAGTTCAGGACAGGCTCCAAAGCTACACAGAGAAACCCTGTCTCGAAAAACCAAAATAAATAAATAATAAAAAATAAAATCTAAAAACACAACAAAACAAACAAACAAAAATAAACACCACAAGCAAAGGAACTTGGGGAGCCAGTTGTGGTGGCGCTCACCTTTAATCCCAGCTCTTGGGAGGCAGAGGCAGGAGGATCTCTGTCTGAGGCCAGCCTGGTCTAGAGAGTGAGTTCCCGGACAGCCAGGGCCACACAGAAAATCCAGTCTCAAAAAACAAAACAAAGACTTGGTTTATTTCAGATCACAGGTCATCACTAAGGGAAGTCAGGGCAGGAAGCTAAAGGCAAGAACTGAGGCAGAGGTGGCTTGTTCTCATGGCTTGCTCTGCCTGCGTCCAGGGCGATGCTCAGGGGTGGCCCCACCCACTTCAATCAAAATGCTTCCCAAACTTGCCCACAAGCCAATGCTACGGAGGTTGTTTCTCAATTACAATTCTTCCTGGGGCTGGCAAGATGGCTGGGGGTTAAGAGTATTTGCTGCTCTTCCCAAAGGACCAGGGTTCAATTACTGGCAACTACAGGGCAGCTTAGATCTGTTTATGTAATTCCAGCTCCAGGTTCTCTCTCTCTCTGTCTCTCTGTCTCTGTCTCTCCCTGTCTCTGTATCTGTCTCTCTCATATGTACACACACACACACACACACACTCACCAATGCATATATATAAAAGATTATTTCTTCCCAGATGGCCCTCGCTGTGTCAAGTCGACATAGAACTAGCCCGAAGGCGCTTACGTAAACCCGATTACCTGAGGATGGACCCAGAAACTTTTTTTTTTTTTTTAAACTTTTTTTGTTTGTTTTTTCCGGACAGGGTTCAATGTGTAGCCCTGGCTGTCCTGGAACTCTTTAGACAAGACTGGCCTCGAACTCAGAACCACCTGCCTCTGCCTCCCGAGTGCTGGGAAACGTGCACCACCACCATCCAGCTGATCCCAGAATTCTTAATGAGAATGCCAGTGTTTTCCTTTCTTGAGACATGGTTTCTCTGTGTAGCTCTGTAGACCAGGCTGGCCTAGAACTCATAGAGATCCATCTGCCTCTGCCTCCCGAGTGAGTGACGGGATTAAAGGTGTGTGCCACCAACGCCCGGCTACCAGTGCTTCCTTAAAGCAAACTGTAAAACATCCACGGCACTCGTCTGCAGAAAAAGTGGTAGCATCGCCAGGGCTTCGGCATACAGCCTGGATTAGGGGACCTCAGAGTCCCCAAGTGCGTGGCGCAGGCTTTGGCTCAGGCTATGTATTCCAGGGCAGGAACAATTACTTTGCAAGGAACTGGATGGCTTGCGCGCCCCCTGCTGGCCATTACTGGGAATTGCCAGACGCGCCTTGGGGCTGGGGAGTCACATGCTCTTGGCCCAGGGTGCAGCTTCTCAGTGGGGTTCAGCCTCTGTGTGTGTGTGAATAATAATAATAAGAGAAAATCCAGCTGCCCGCAGGACATCTGTTCACTTTCGCAAAGTAGAACTCAAAAGCAGTTTATCTTGTTTATTAAAACTTCCGTGCATGCGCAGAAGCCCGGACTTCCTGTGCCCTCTCTTCCCACTACACGGATTTCAGGGACCTGGAGGTTTCGTTGTTGATGATGATGTTAACTTTTAAAGTTAGCAAACAATGTAATGGGTTTTATTATGGCATTGAGTGGGGACACCAGGGTTAGCACCCAGGTTCTCACATCCCATACCTCTAAGGACATCCCAGTCCCTTCCTGGGAGATTCCAGGCAGGGGCCCTGGTCACACTCAATCTGAGATAGACAGTGTCTATTTGATTCTTCGGAAGTCTGTTTCCAGAAGGAAACTGTTTGTTTACATTTATAAAATTACATGATGCGTTTGGCTTGCATGTCTATGCACCTCATACAGCCTGAAGCGGGCATGGAATCCCAGGGCGGGAGTCACAGATGCCTGTGGGACGCCCTGTGGGCGTGGGAACAAAAGTGCGTCCTCTAGCCGAGCCGCCAATGCTCTTAACGGCAGAGCCGCCTCTCCAGCTCCCACATCCCCTTTTCTAAGCTGACTTGATGCACCAGACTGCACCATCTGTCCTGTCTCCTAGAGCTTAGTTGAGGCTTTAAGGCTCTTTGGGCTTTTTGGAGTGAACCCCACGCGGCACCCGTAGTTCAGTTGGTCCCCCTGCTTTCTTCTGTCATCCACCTCTCCCTCTCTCCCTCCCTCCCTTCCCAGCTGGCCATGAATTTGAAGTAATCCTCTTGCTTCAGACTCTGGAATTCTGGGATGGCAGGTATGCACTGGCATTTGGCAGTCACCCGTGGCGAGGCTTGACCCTGTCCCAGGCAGCGTATCGGAAAGCCTCCAGTTACTTT
Organism: Cricetiscus sungorus; assembly: GCA_030556225.1. Lineage (NCBI taxonomy): Eukaryota > Metazoa > Chordata > Mammalia > Rodentia > Cricetidae > Cricetiscus > Cricetiscus sungorus. The sequence continues at coordinate 1,709,233 of JANBXA010000732.1, forward strand.
GCATCCCAAGATTCCTGTGTGCCCTTCCTGGCCACTTTAGGTATGTCTCTATTGTATGTGTCCCCGTGTGAGAGCAGAGGCCAATGCTGGGTGTCTTTTTGGACGCCTGTCTACACTACTTGTAAAAGGTCTCTCGCTGAACCTGGGACGGGACAGTGGCTGGTCAGCAAGCCGCTGGGACCCAAACTCAGGTCCTCAGGCTATGCATAACAGCCGAGCCATCTCCCCAGCCCAGATAACTGGGTATTTCTATCCAGTTATCTTTGCTTTGTTTGTGAAGTGCTGGAATTCCAATCCTGTTTTCAGACGTTCAATGGTGGTGGCATTCTGCCCTCTAGTGGTCACAATTGGAACGGATTTACTGGCCAGCAGGCCATCCGAATTTTGGGGAGGTTGTTTGGTCGACAGTATCTTATCAAAATAATACACAGAGCAGCGGATTACACACAGAAACGATGGGATGTCCTGATGCACTCTGGTAACGTGAGACGTTGGCAGTGAAGGATCAAGATCCCAGGCACACACCACCATGCCCGGAACACACCTCATTTTTAAATATTGGCAATGGACTTACAGGATATGAAATTATTAATACACAAGATGCCACGCACTAAAAGCATCTTTAACACACTCAGCGCTTCACTGCACAGCCAGCGTTTTTTCCCATCCAGAATTTACCTGGATTTAAGAACTCACACATGTTGTCTCTTACTTTGAGCCAGACTTTGTTTTTTCCAGAAAAGGTTTGTGCGGCCTTGGTTGTCCATAAGCTAGCTCTGTAGACCAGGCCTGCCTCTGCCGTGCTGAGAGTGAAGGCATGAGCCACTTTATATAGCACAGGCTGAGCTAAAACGTGGAGCAATCAGCCTCCCGGGCGTGGGTCAAAGTCTGGGCCACACTCCCCTTGAGATGAGATGCTTGGGGCCCCACAGAGCTCCGTGGTAAAGAGCATCTGCTGTTCTTTGCAGAGGACCTGAGTTTGGCTCCCAGCAACCAAACTGGACCTGTTTAAAGCTGCCTGTAACCCTGCTTGTGTAGGTATTGTACAAACCCTTCCCACAGACACACATAACCAAATTGTTTTTTATTAAAAGATGGGAATTCTTGAACACTTGCCTAGTGTGCCCTTCCCAATACAAAAAGGAAAAAGGAAGCCTTACGTTTTGCTTGGAGCTGGGGTTGTGGTGGTCTGTGTCATTTCTGAGCAAGTTTGGGGGGGGGGATGCAGGAAAGCTGGACACACTGGGGAGTTGGATTCTTCTTCTTTTTGTTTTTTTGTGACAGGGTTTCTGTGTGTGGCCCCAGCTGTCCTGGAACTCACTCTGTGGACCAGGCTGGCCTCAATGCTCTCCAGGGGAAGAGGTGAGGGCAGGACTATATATGACAGTGTGACAGGTCTGCAGGGGACCCTAGGGCACATGGCGGGCAGACCCATGTCTAGGAGTCTCTCAGGGTCGCAGGCCTGGGAGTGGGTTATGCCCTGATCCCTGCACTTCCTGGGCAGCGTCCTGGCCTAGATCCTCCTGACTGAGCTGGAGGAGGATAGATTGCCAGGATCCTTGCCAGGGCTGGGACCGCAGTGCCCCACACCGAACGCACACTCTTTTGGAAGCTCCTGCCTACAGTGAGGCTCCAGACACAGTCCACTCACAGGCACGTTTATTGCGTCACGCTCAGGCCTGCATCACAGGTCGGGACATTTCTGCCTGTAGCTTCACTCCTGAGCCCGCAAACCCGGTACCGCCCTAGAGGAGGGAAAAGTGCAAGCTGGAGGAGCCTGGCGGGCTGGGCCCCAGGACTCGGTAGCGGTTCCTAGGAGGGGCAGGAGATGGGGAGCCGGGGGCAGGAGAGGCTGCCCAGGCCGGGGTTCTTTGGCAAAGGGGGAGAGTCTCAGGATGGAAGAATGCACAGGAAAATGGGCGGGGCAGTAGAGAGAAAGCCGCGAGGTACTGTGGGGAGCGGAGGTGTGTGGAGGGGGCGGTAGTGCGGGGTGGAGGACAGCGCAGGCTAGGATAGGGTGGGGGCCTGCCGGGCCGGGCACCCACCCGCTGCAGCACGATGATGTCTCGCTCTGTCAATGTATCCCCATTCACTGGGTCCACCATGTCCTTCCGGATCAGTTTCTCTACGCACTCCAGAGTGACCACAGCCCCGCTGCAGAGACAGCACAGGTCAGCCCGCCGCACCTCAGCGTCCCTCCATCCCCCCAACCCCACTCACGAGGGCCGCAGCACTGCACAGGGCGTGGCGTTGCTCAGGCTGTCCCGGGTCACTGCACACACATAGCGTTCACTGCGTGTGATGAGCCCCACGCGGTCCACGGACTCGTCCAGCTGCGTGAAGCGCACTGGCGTCAGGTCTGACATGCGCAGTGGCTTCCCGGACATCGGGCAGGTCACGGTGCGGGACTGTGGGAAGAGGCAGGGTCAGCAGGAGAGGTGACGGTCAGGGTCACCGTGTAAGGGGCAGGAGGCGGGGGCCCGGGGCTCACTGGTTTTTCCAGCTTGGTGGCCTTTGCCTCGGGTGTCAGTGAAGGAATCCAGAAGCTGGGGAGCGCCTTGTCCTTGTCCTTGCCCGGAGGACCGGCACTGGGCCCCGGCTGCTCACCATCTGTGGGAGGGAGAAGCTGGGGCGCACCACTCAGGAAGACCCTCCCTGCAGACCCCGCCAAGGGCAGGTGGTTCTGTCACCTGTGTCGGGTAAGGGGGCAGCCTTGGGCATGAAGGGGTTGAGGGGCCGGCTCACGATGGCTGCCTCCTTCTCCAGGAAGCCTCGAACTTGGTCCTGTACTGCAGCTCTTTGAAGCTGTTTCTGCTCTTCCCTCCGCGCTCCTCGCTGCTTCTCATAGGCCTGCGGAAGAGGCGCCTGGCTCAGCATCCACCAGTGAGTGCACGGGGCGCGGGGCGCTGGCCACTGGCCACAGTGGATGCTTCTGTGTATAGCTAAGGTGGCCCTGGCATTTCTGCCTCCCTGGTTTCCTACTACTGTGTGGCCAATGCAAGGTGAGACAGGGGCCCATGTAGCCCAGGGTGGCCTTGAACCCCTGACCTTCCAGCAATCAAGTCAAGTACCACATCTGGCTATGCCTGTTGGGGGTGGGGCCTGGGGCTCCGGGCACACAAAGCAAGCACTCTACAAACAGCCACAACTCCAGCCCCACAGTCCAATCTGTCAGATTAGCATCTGGGAGGCAAGCCAGATGGCGGGGGCAGCCGGTCCTGCCACTGAGGGCTTGACGTGGAGTCCATTGGCAGACTAGTGTGCTTTGTCCTGTGTGGCCAGAACAGGTAAGGCGTGTCCCCTGCTCAGTCCTGCCTGGCACCCATCAGGTGTCAACAGTAAGCATGCCCGACTCCATGAAGGCCCCCAACAGGTGTGATGAAGGACGGCCTGACTAGCCACTGGGCCGTGGGGAGGACATGGAGGCTGGGGAGGGTGGGTGCTAAGCACGCCGAGGCCAGAGGTGGCCTATGAGTCCCTGCGTTCCACCCCTAGCTCCAAACAAAACCAAAACCCCTCAGTGTGCCCTGAGCAGCAGAGAGGCAGGCTGTGAAGGAAGGGGGCAGGCAGAGCGCCCCAGTAAGACGCCCGGGACGCCCGCCCCGAGGAGTGGGCCCGGGTGACAGAAGCGCCGGGACGCCTGCCCCGAGGGGTGGGCCCAGGTGACAGAAAGCGCCTGGAGAAATGTGTCTCTCCCTTGCTCTGTGGTACCCTCTGACATCACACCGATGGCCACCATGGAAGGTGTCCATTTATGTCATGAGCCTCTGCCAAGCGCCCGAACAGCGAGCAGGAAAGCTGCCCCCGCAGGATGCAGGCCAGCACAGACACAGCAGAGGGTGAGGGGCACACAGGGCGCAGGCTCCTACAGCAGGAGGAGCAGGGGCACCCCAGAGGCCCTGGCTTGAAGGAGGTCACACAGATGCTGCCTCGAAACATGTGGTGAGAAGTGGGAGTGGACGATGCTCGGCAGGGGCAGAATCGGTGAATGGAGCAAAGGAGCTGGGATTAGAAAGTCCCTACTGCACCCTCATCACCTTCATCTGCCGGGCAATCTCCTTCTTCTGGTGCAGGATGTACTCCAGGATCGCCTCCCGCTCATACAGGTAGCCATCTGGGCTGCAGAGAGGGGATGAGGGAAGCATGGGCTGGGCCCCATCACATGATGGCGTCCACTCACCTCTCTATCCACCCACTCCCACCCTGGGTACCACCAAACATCCTAGGGGCCTCTATCCATCCATTCCCACTCTGGGTACCACCAAACATGCTTAGGGGCCGTCTTCCACCGCACTCTTTCAGCCCACTTCTCATTTGATTTTGGGACATGGTGCTCTATAGCTCAGGTTAGCTTCAAACTGCTATGTAGCTGAGGCTTGCCTTGAAGCCCTGACCCTCCTGTCTGCATGGTCTGAGAGCTGGGGTAACAGTGTGCAGCATGCATGGTCTGAGAGCTGGTGTGCACCATGCATGGTCTGAGAGCTGGGTAACAGTGTGCATGGGCACCATGCATGGTCTGAGAGCTGGTGGGCACCATGCATGGTCTGAGAGCTGGGTAACAGTGTGCACCATGCATGGTCTGAGAGCTGGTGGGCACCATGCATGGTCTGAGAGCTGGGTTACAGTGTGCAGCATGCATGGTCTGAAGCTGGGTAACAGTGTGCAGCATGCATGGTCTGAAGCTGGGGCAACAGTGTGCAGCATGCATGGTCTGGAGCTGGGTAACAGTGTGCACCACACCGGGTTTTCCGTGGCGCTGGGAATGAGCCCAGAGCTTGCTGCAGGCTCGGAAGGCACTTTACCTGCCGAGCCCAGCCCCGCTGTTAGCAATGCACTCTTTCCACCTTCGGTGGTCAAGCAGCTGCCTGTGTCTGCAGAGCTGCAGCTCTGAGAGGTACGAGTGACTGCAGAGCCCACACACACACACACACACACACACACACACACACACACACACACACACACACACCCCAGCTGCCCCGCTGCCCCTCCCCCACGCACGTCACCACCGGGTCATGACAGGGCTGCAGGGAGAGACAGCAGCAGTCGAAATCTTTCACAGCATCCCGGCTCAGTCGAATGTTCTGGGTGCCATAGCCCGAGGCCGCTGGGGACAGAGGAAGGTGGTGATGGACGGGACATGCCTTTCACCAAATGCCCCAGGAAGTGTGGGGTTGAGTGGAACCTGAGAAGGACACGGCTATTCCCCCCAGTGGGTGGGGAGGCTCGGGGCGGCTACCCTCTCCCCTCAGTGGCCCTTTGTGCAAAGGTGACAGAGGGTGGAGCAGCCCCCAAGATGGTACCTGTGTCCTTTTTCTTCTCGTGGTAGGTGTAGACAGCTCCAGCAGTGCAGTTCTTGCCATGCCGTGTCATCCTGCACAAGAAAGAGGCAGTGGCGGGGCTGGGGTGACCCCACAACACTCAAAAGAGAGCAGGGGCAACAGCAGCCGCCAGCCACGGCGCCCCGGGAGCCTGGACACAGCCTCCAGCCACAGCCGCCAGCCACGGCGCCCTGGGAGCCTGGACACAGCCTCCAGCCACGGCGCCACCAGCCACGGCGCCCCGGGAGCCTGGACACAGCCTCCAGCCACGGCGCCCCGGGAGCCTGGACACAGCCGCCAGCCACGGCGCAGCCAGCCACAGCCGCCAGCCACGGCGCCCCAGGAGCCTGGACACAGCTGCCAGCCACGGCACCGCCAGCCACGGCGCCCCGGGAGCCTGGTCACAGCTGCCAGCCACGGCGCCGCCAGCCACAGCCGCCAGCCACG
>JANBXA010000732.1:1720000-1867500 GCA_030556225.1 Cricetiscus sungorus
CCCAGCACTCGGAGGCAGAGGAGGCAGAGCTCTGTGAGTTTGAGTGCAGCCTGGTCTACAGAGTGAGTTTCAGAACAGCCAGGGCTGTACAGAGAAACCTTGCCTCAAATAACCAAAAACAACCAAAACCAAAAACCAACCAACCAACCAAACACAAACTCTGGGGCTGGAGAGAGGGCTCAGGGATTCAAAGCTCGCTCTTGCTGCTCTCGCAAGGGCCAGTGTTCTGTTCCTAGCCCCGGGTCTGACAGCTCACAACCACCTGTAACCCCAGCTCCAGGAATCCAATGCTTTCTTCTGGCCTCTGTGGGCACCACAGCACACCAAGAGACACATTCTGGACTTCATCCCTAGTAATACACAGCATGCGTGTGCACGCGAGCGCACACACAAACACACAAACACACAACACACAAACACACACACACACACACACGCACACACGCACGCACGCACGCACGCACAAAATTACAATGAAAACCACAATGAGGAAGCAGTTCACACCCTACTGCCACAACCGTGTGTAACCAACCAACAGTTAGAAAGTGAGAATGGGGGACAGAGAGAGGGCTCAGAGGTTAGGAGCCCTGGCTGCTTTCCAGAGGACCCGGGTTCAATTCCAGCACCCACATGGCAGCTCACACCTGTCTGTAACTCCAGTTCCAGGAGACCTGGCACCTTCACACAGACATGCACACAGGCACAAACAAACAAACAAACAAACACTGGGGGGGGCACGCCTTTAGGCTCAGCACTGGGGAGGCAGAGGCAGGTGGATCTCTGTGAGTTTGAGACCAGCCTGGTTTACAAGTGCTGGTTCCAGGACAGGTCCAAAGCCACAGAGAAACCCCCTCCCAAACAAAATCAACGTAGTCCCTGACCCACAGATTTTACTCCCAGTGAATATGAACACAGCCACACTGACCTAGTCTATGGATGTTAAAGCAGCCAAAAAGTAGAAACAACTCTGAAGGTCCATCAACTGACGGAGAAGTAAATGTGCTGCTGTATCTCATACAACACAATACTACTCATCCACAAACAGGGTATCAAGACACTACGCCAAGGGACCTAGAAACAACACGCTGAGTGACAGAAGGCAGCCACAGAAGCCCACATACTACATGACTTCATTTAGAAGAAATGTGCAGACTAGGCTAATTCATAGTTTAGAGGCTGCCAAGGACCGGGGGTGGTCAAGACAGAAGGGCCAAGACTACGGGACAGGATTTCTTCTGGGAGGTATTACATACGTCCTAAAATTGTTTTGAGGCAGGATCTCATTTAGCCCAGCTTGGCATCTGGGTGTCTATGCAGCTTGAAGATGGCCTTGAACTTCTGATTCTGCTGCCTCCGAGTGATTCCGCCTCTGTGGCAGGTTCCTACCTGGTACGATTGGAGGCCAGAAGAGGGAATTAGATCCCCAGGAGGGATTACAGGAGTGTGCTACCACGCCCAGACAGCATGCGCTAAAATTGTTAGTGGTGATGTCTGTACAACTCTGTGAACATACTACAAACCACTGAATTGTTTGCTTTAAGTGGGCAAAGTACATATTAGGTGAAATTATATCCCAATAAAGCTCACACTGAAAATAAGAACATGAGCTAAGAGTGAATGCTTGTAATTTCAGTACAGGGCTACCCCATCTCAAAAACGTAACAAAAACACACAAGGTAAGAGGCAGAGGAGACAGTGAAGAGGCTAAGAGCACTGGCTGCTCTTCCCAGGGACCTGAGTTTGATACCTAACACACACGACAGCACACAATGAACTCCAGGGCCCTTCTTGTGGCCTCTGTAGGCAATGTATTAAGTGGTGTACAATCATACATACAGGCAAAACACTCATCTGAGCTGTGCAGTGATGGCACTTTTAATTCCTGTACTCGTAGGTAGTGGTGGTGTTTCTATGTGAGTTCTAGGCCAGCCTGGTCTACACAGCGAGTTCCAGGACAGGCCAAGGCTACATAGAGAAACTCTGTCTTGAAAAACAAACCAAGAAAAACCCTACTCATTAACATAAGATAAAAATAAGTAATTCTTTTTTTCTTTTTGGACAGGGTCTCACTCTGTAGCTTTTGTTGGCCGGAAGCATCATGTGTAAGTCAGGCAGGCTACAATCTCATGAGAGATACACTTACTTCTGCCTCCCCTGGGCTGAGACTAAAGATGTGTTCACCATGCCCATTTTAAATGAATCTTAATCTCCCTACAGAGATATATAGTAAAATTTGATGCCATCTTGGACAGCATGCAAGCCTATCTCAAAAAATAAAATAAAACAATTGCTGGTTAGGCCCACGACTTAAATTCCAGAACTTGGGAGGCAAAGGCAGGAGGATCTCTGAGTTCGAGGCCAGCTTGGTCTACAAAGTGTGTTCCAGAGCAGCCAGGAACTGGCTGTGTAAATGGCTGTTTCACAAGGCTATCTCGAAAAACAAACAATAATAAAAATAAAAAACAAATGAAAATAAGTGGCTGGGGTGGCTGTGCACAGCTTTAATCTCAACACTCGGGGCGGCACGGGCAGGCGATCTCCGAGGACAGTTTGATCTACAAAGTGAGTTCTGGGACAGCAAGGACTACCTAGTGAGACGGTCTCAAGTGAAATAATCTCAAGGATCAATGATCCTTCAGGGCCTAATCCACCACTGCGAAAACTGAAGCGGATTGACGAATCCTGTCTCAAATCTCTCTAATCCAGGGAGTCCCACGTTCCTCCCTGCACTGGGACCAATCGCTTTTCCACTGCGGAACTAGTTTCTAAGAGCGGCCAGGATGAGCGCAACACATTGCAGGGCATGATGGGAGATGTAGTTCAGCTTTCAACACCGGGGAGTCCAGAACGCTCTATTAATGATTGGCAGAAAGTCGGGGTGCGAAACCTTACCCCGTGTCACTCGGAAGTTCAAATATCCCACCCCAACAAGGGATCTTAGCGACGCGACCCCACACCGCCTGCAGCTCACCTCCGAAACGGTTATCCGACCCGGCGTCGCGTCGACTGTGGCCCGAACCGGAAAGGAGTTCTGTTTTTTTTTCCACTCCACTCCACCCACTTCCGCTCGGCGTAGAAACCGGAAACAATACTGCCCCTAGTTGCGGAGGCGCTTGGCCTGGTTTGGGAAATCCTTTCTTCTTCTCTTCCAGCCCCCCGGAAACGTGAGTAACAACTCGAAGGTTCCGCAAAACTAAAGTTTCTTAAGTATAGGAGACCGCTTAGCCCGTACTAGGCAAAGTGGGTCTGTTGCTTTGAGCCTCTTCAAGTCTGAGTTTAAAAACTAACTCCTTCGCCCAGAGATTCTGATACCCACTTTCACAGATATTATACTTATTTTTCCCGTTGCATCTTAAGAGACGACTTAAGTGAGAACTCTTCTTTGCACATATTGAAAGAGCAATTGTCAAAAGATCACCAGGCCAAGCTGTTCAAGTCACTGTCAGAAATCGGATTTACTGTGGCACCGCCCAGTTATTCTAGGATCCAAAGCATTCCGTTCCCACCAGTTTGTAGATCTCCAGAGACCCAAGATTTATTTTCCTGGCTCTGCCAAGCAAACTGTTTGTAGGCAGAGACCCTGGCTGGGAAAGGACAGAGGAGGAGATTCCCTCTATAGCGTAGGAAAAGAAAGTCTTGCTTCTGTGTGGGGCCGTGTCCCCAAAGCCCTTGGTCCTAAGGTTCCTTTAAGTACTTTGTCCCTTACCTGAGTCCCTCCCAGAGTAGGTAATGAGTAGCCCCGCCCCCTGTCAGAAGCCAGGACCGGGCCTAGTTACCGAAGTGAAGCACCCTTCCTCCCTCTACCCTCCCCTGTCCCCTACCCCTTATCACAACTGGTTCCTGCTGACCCAGGGGGTCTTCATTAAAGAAGAGAGGCAGGGCTCACAGCTCTGGGCAGGTAAGTGAATAATGCTCTCAGAGAAACTTGGGGGTGGGGTGGGGGCACTCTGGTGTCCTGACTCGACTTGCCACACCATTGGGATCTAGAAACTTGGGGCCCTGAGACCCTGGGACCTGGAATACAGGACCCCCTGTCCCCTCAAGCCTTCAGACCTCGAAACTTAGGATCTTGTCTGTCCTGTAATCTTTGATCTGTGAGGGTGGATGAGGCAACGGGCAGAGGGAGGCGGACTTGGAATGGAATCTGCCAGTTGGGATAGGATGAACCTGTTTAAAATGTGTTAGGCCTGTGATGGGTGCTGTGGGTACAGCAGAGGCATAAAAAGGTGAGCACACCAACTTTGTGCCCATCATTGGGAGGGCCCTGCCATCTCTGAGCTCCGGGTACAATAGGCGAGTAACTTCACCACCCAGTGACGGAATACCCTCATCTCTGGAATGGCAGGAGTCATCAGGTGGTCCTGAAGATTGAGATGAGCTGATGCAAGCTCAGTGCTGGCTTTGTTTCATTCATTGACTGCAGAGAGGCAGGGAGTCCTCGCCTCGCCTCTGCTGCTGAGGCATTGTCATTTGTGAGTGCACACATGATGGGCCATCCTTTCCTGCTCTTAGTCTACATGGGATTGGCCACCTGCCTGGACGCCTTACCTCAGGGAGAGCAAAACCAAGGTGAGTGGGGGAAGAGCCTTGCAGAGGTTTAATTTCTGCCTCCCTCTAGCCAGGATCCTTCCTGGCTTCCTGGGCCCCAGGCCTCCTCCCTCAGATCCAGGAGTTCAGACCCCAGCCTCTTCCCTCAGACCCATAAGTCCAGGCACCAACCCTCCTTGCTCAGAAATAGATTTTCATAGTCCAATTTTCCTCCCGTATCCCGTGGCCCTCCTTGCCCATACCCTCAGAGCCCCACAGCTCTTTACCCCTTTGTCCTCAATGCTAAGGAGTCTCTCTTTTGACCCTGATGTCCTTAGTTCTTGGCGTCTTCCTGGATCCCCCAGAGGCCCAGAGTTTCCTAGTTGGCCGCAGGCGGATTCCTCGGGCTAACCACTGGGACCTGGAGTTGCTGACCCCTGGGAACCTAGAAAGGGAGTGTCTGGAGGAGAGATGCTCCTGGGAGGAGGCCCGGGAGTACTTTGAGGACAACACCCTGACGGTGAGGACCCTGGCATTCTCTGGGTGTGAGGGAGAACGGCACCCAGCCTTCACCTCCCTGGGCTCAGACATCAGGGTGGACTGGGTGTGGGTGTGGGTGTTTCGTGTTTAGGGACTTCTTTTCCTTCTCTTCCACTCCAATCCTAGGATCGCTTCTGGGAAAGCTATGCCTACAATGGCAAAGGAGGTGAGTGGTACTCAGCCCCCTGGCTCCACGTTGGGGAAGCTGCCCTTAGCCCCCACTACACATACAAGGACCGCCTTCCCGCAAATCCCAGCTGCCCGGAGATGATGGACAAGGTGTCTCCTCCTGTTTCATTATGGCCCTTGTCTGAGAAATCCAACACAGCTGCATTCACATCTGTAGGAGGGCCCAAGGCCCCAGGAGGGGGCTTGTGGGTGGGCAGGTGGAAGGAAGGGTTATTGTCATGGGGTCTATCAGAAGGACAGACTCACCAGAGCCCCAGCCCCTTACAAGCATCTTGGTCGCTAGTGGGGCTGTTCCCTAGCAACAGAGCTAGGGCCTGAAGCCTGGCCATTCTCACCTGTCCAGCCCCCTCCTCCGAGTTCTGAAGCCCTCATCTTGGCTTGAGCCTGGTTGCTAAGGGGGGGCCGCTCCTTAGCAACAGGGCCCTGGCCGGGCCAGACAGAGGAAGCCAGAAGCACTACCTGGCTGGCTTCCCCTCCCCCAAAGCCCCATGCCAGCCACAGCCTGTCTGGTTGCTAAGGAGGCCTTCTCCCTAGCAACCGTACCTAGCTGGAGGACCAGGGCCTCCTGCCCAGCTGGAGGACCCCCCTCTGGGCACCAGCTGCCCCACCCCCTAATGGTCTGGTTGCTAGGGGTGGATGCACCTTAGCAACAGGCCCCAGGTCTCTACTGGAGTACTCACAGTGGAACCGGTTGCTAGGGGAGATAGCTCCTTTTCTACAATCCTCGCAAGGCCCAGTGGCTCCTTGGATCACCTGAAATCTGCCAGACTTTGGAGCCCCGTCTTCTCACTGCAAGCTAAAACAAGGTTGGAGGTGGAGATGGGTGGGAGCCAGATTTGATGGCCCTGGCGTTGGCCTTGCAATCCCAGCTACGCCAGAGGTTGAAGCACATTGTGAATCCAAGGCCAGTTTGAGAATCCATGTCTCAATAAAACCAAAAAAAGGGTAGAGAGATAGCCCAACTGGTGAAATGCTTGCCATGCAAACCCAAGGACCTGAGTTTGATCCCCAGAATCTACAGGAATGCTGCTGTACCTCTGTAATCGCAGAGGGCCCAGGGAGCACCAGCCTGCCTAAGTCACTGAGCCCCTACTGAGAGAGCCTTTCTAAAAAACGAAAAACCAAGGCGCCCGGTGAGACTGCTCAGGAGGAGAGAGTGCTTGTCACCAAGCTCAGTGACCTGAGTTCAGTCCCTGGGTGTCACATGGCAGAGTGGGAGAAATGACTTATGGGAGTTGTCCATTGACCGCCTCACACATATATGAACACAGATACACACATGTAAATAATTACATGAAAAAATAACGAAGCATATGACTTTTGGTGAGAAATATCCAAGGTTGAACTGTGGTCTCACACACACACACACACACACACACACACACACACACACACACACACACACACACTCACATATACACACATACACACATGCATGCACACACACATGCCCACATACACACACATATGCACACATGCCCACACATATACACACACACACTCACATATACACACACATACACACTCACATACACACACATATACACACATACACACACACACGTGTACCTATTTAATCAGTAGTAAGGGCTAGAGAGATGGCACAGCATTTAAGAATTTTTGTTACACCTGGCAGTGGAGGTGCACACCTTTAGACCCAGCACTCGGGAGGCAGAGGCAGAGGCAGAGGCAGAGGCAGAGGCAGAGACCGGCAGATCTCTGTGAGTTTGAGACCAGCCTGATCTGCAGAGGTAGTTACTGGATGGACTCCAAAGCCACAGAGAAATCCTGCCTCAAAAAAACAAAATAATAATAATATCAATATTAATATTATTATTAATAATAATAATAATAATAATTCTTGTTGCTGTTGCGGAATACTTGGACTTGGTTCCCAGGACCCTAGTTAGGTGCTCACTACTGGTGATAACTCTAGCAGATCCAGAGAGTTCAAAATCTTCCTTTGACCTCTGTGTACCTACCTTCCACTCACATACACACAAATGCAAATAAAATAGGTCATTTAGGAAATCAACAGGAGGCTGGAGAGATGGTTCCAGGGTTAAGAACACTGGCTGTTTTTGCATAGGACCTAGGGTCAGTTTCCAGCACCTACATGGTGGTCATCAATTCCAGTCCAGGAATCCAACACCCTCTTCTGATCTCTTACGGCATGAGACATGGATGTGGTGCACATATACATACAATAAAATAAATCTTTCTTAAAAAGCTAGAAGTTCAGCCAGGCAATGGATGCACATGCCTTTAATACCAGCACTCGAGAGACAGAGGCAGGCAGATCTCTGTGAGTTTGAGGCCAGCCTGGTCTACAGAGGGAGTTCCAGGACAGCCAGGCTGTTACACAGAGAAACCCCATCTCAAAAAAACCAAACCAAACCAAGCAAAACAAAAACCAAAACACTACATGTTCAATTCCCAGCATGACAAAAAGTGTATAAAATTATTTAAAGCTAAAAAGAGCCTAAAGCAAAGAAAGTCAAATTGAGGCTAGGGATGCTGAAGCCTCCTTTGGCTTCATATGTTTGTTGAAGGGGTCTACACCTTAGGCTCAGGTTCGTGTAAGTCAGCACCTCCATATTTCAGGGTGTGGTCCTCCAATTTATCCATTTATCCTTTGTATCCTTGTAAAGGCTGAAGCTTTCCTAAGGAAAGCTTCCTCTTGTGCTACACCAACACAATCCAGTGTAAGTAGAAGGTACACACTAACATGTTTGCAGTTAACTATCTTCCTCCCCTCCCCTCTGCAGCAGTGAGGATGAACCCGGGCCTTAAGTATGCTTTCCAACTGCAATGCCCAACCGCTGCGTCCCAAGTTCAATTATCTTTTCATTCTCTTTGTGACAGCGTCTCACTAACTTGCCCAGGCTGACCTTGAATTCACTGTCAGACTTTCAACATGCTATCCTTCAGTCTCAGACACCCAAGTAGCTGAGATGACATGTTGGTGGCCATCACTCCCTGCTCAGATTTTTTTTTTTTTTTGAGACAGGGTTTCTCTGTGGCTTTGGAGCCTGTCCTGGAACTTGCTCTGTAGACCAGGCTGGTCTCAAACTCACAGAGATCCACCTGCCTCTGCCTCCCGAGTGCTGGGATTAAAGACGTGCGCCACCACCACCGGGCCTCCCTGCTCAGATATTAATGAGTGAGTTTTCATGAGCTCCTGGTGGGGCTCATGTCCCCATTTTGCATAGCAGGAAACAGAGACTCTGAGAAAGCCACAGTATTTGTTGCCTGAGACCACGGGAGCAGGAAGGGAGGGGGTCCCAGATCTGTCTGCCTTGCTTCTTTTTATTTATTTATTTTTGAGACAGAGTAGCCTTGGCTGTCCGTGAACTCGCTCTGTAGATCAGGCTGGCCTCAGAACTCATAGAGATCCACCTGCCTCTGCCTCCTGAGGGCTGGGATTAGAGGTGTGTGCAGCCGCCACCAGCGGGCATCTGCCTTAGCACATGCCCTTGGGGAAAGGAATTGAGATGTTGGAGGAGAAGGTGGCCCCTGGATGGCTGGTACCCTCTACCCACAGGGCGTGGACGAGTAGACGTCGCAGGCCTGGCGGTGGGACTGACCTCTGGGGTCCTGCTCATCATTTTGGCTGGCTTGGGAGCGTTTTGGTATCTGTATTACCGACGGCGGCGCCGCCTCAGAGTCCCGGAGTCCTGTCAGCAAGAGTAAGCGGTCTTCAAGGAGGAGGGATGTGTGAGACGAATTGAGAGGAGACTGGGAGGGGACAAGGCTTGATCTGAGCAGGGCTAGAGTCTGACGCAAGAGACCAGTGATGAAGAGTGTGCAGCCAAGGCCTGTGGCGGCCAGTAAGACTGTGGCCATTCCTGCCTGTCTGTCCAGCGTGGAGTAGTTCTTTCTGAGGTTGATACAGCTGTGGGTGGCACAGTCTTTTCTATGGGTACAGGTCACAGCACGTGTGTGTATGAGCCGTGAGTCTAGGTGTGGCTTTCCCACCAGCAGAATCTCATAGGTGTCTTAGAGTGGTAGCTGGGTGTCATGGTGCTTTGTCATTCCTGCACCTAGGAGGCAGTGGCAGGAGGATCTTGAAATCCTGAGGACCTTTCACTGTGAGTTCAAAGCTAGCCTGGGTAACTTAAAGAGAACCTTCCTCAAAGTAAAATGTGAAAAGAGAGGTGAGGGTGTGGATCGGTAGTGGGATGCCCATGGGTCCTGGGTGCCCCCAAAGGTGACAACCTGAGTCCTATTCCAAGGATTCACGTGGTGGAAGGAGAAAACACACTCTCCCAAGTTGTCCTGTGACCATCATTTGTGTGTGGGCATGCGTGCGCGTGCACACACACTCATGCACACACGTGCACGCGCGCGCACACACACACACACGCACAGAATGCATAACTATTTTAAATATAGAAATAAGATGTAAAGGAATGGATTTGGGCTTAGTGCCTCACACATGCACTCCAATGCTTGGTGCCTCACACATGCACTCCAATGCTTGGTGCCTCACACATGCACTCCAATGCTTGGGAGGCGAGGGAGGCAGGACTCCTGAGTCCGGAGCCGTCTCGGAGGCCATGCATGAAAGAGTGGGTTTGGGAAACCTTGGAACTAAAGTTTTTGTGTCCTGTTCCCGTCTGTGTGTGCCTGCTGGACTTTGTCTTGTCTGTTCCTGGTGTCTGTCCCTGGAGAGTGTACATTTGCGGTTCATTTTCATGTCTGCCTGTCTGTGTCCATCAAGCTGTCTATTGAAGCACCTCCCACCCCCAGTCAGTCTCTTGTTCTGTAACCCCTTGGTTATGGAAGTTTTTTTCATTTCTTGTAAAGATCTATTTTATGTGTATGGGTGTTTTGTCTGCATGTATGTATAAATACCACATGTATGCCTGGTGCAATCAGAGGTCATAAGAGGGCGTTGAATCTCCTGGGACCGGGGTTGCAGAAGGCTGTGAGCAGCCTTGTGGGTGCTGCGAATGGAGCCTGAGTCCTCAGCAAGAGCAGCCAGTGATCGTAGGCCGTGAGCCCAACTCCAACGGACGTTTTACACTAACCACTCTTTCTGTCTCTAGGACCGGGCTCATCAGCCCCCTGAGTCCCCCGACGCCCTTGTCTCCACCCTTACCGCCAGGCCTCCCCACCTACGAGCAGGCGCTAGCAGCCTCTGGGGTGCATGATGCCCCTCCGCCCCCTTACTCCAGGTACTGGGTGGGGCTTCTCCCGGGGGATGCGGTGCGGAGGAAGGCAACGGCGTGGGAGGGGCGTGTCCCCACGGGCAGGTCTTGGTGCTTTGGGAAGCCTCTAAGGGGCGGGGCTTGCAGGACAGGGCGGGCCCTACGCAATTGTCTGTAGGGGCGTGGACCAGCCTTGCAAGAGTGCAGCTCTTCAGGGAGGTGGGGCTTGTGCCTGCAGGGCTCAGGATTGGCTGAGGCGTCAAGGGCGGGTCAGTGGTCTGGGAGGAGGGGGCTTGTTTGACTCTGCACTGTACACTCCCCACCCCCACCCCGGGTAGCCTCAGAAGGCCTCACTGAAGACCTGCTCCAGAGCGCGGGCTCCCGAACGGTGCCCCTGATCACGGCGGATTCCGGAAGTCGCTAGGCCTCTTCGACTCCCCGGCTCCAATGTGTGCATGGGGGAGTCGGGGTCGTCGGACCCGAGATCTACCATGACACACGTGTTTCCGCCGCGCACGGGTACACACAAGCATGTTCCTGACCGTCCGGTGGCCGAGTCCGTGCCCCTGCCTCTCCCCCACCTCTCCGGAGCTGCGGCCCTTCCTCGGAGTGGGCAGCCTCCTTTGGAAACTCGGACAAGACGTGACTCGACTGTCGCTCCACCGGTGTCGCGGGGAGTGTACACGCAGAAAAGCAGGCCGCACCCGCCCACTTTCGTGTGTTTCCCCACTTCGGCACATGGGCTATTCGCAATCCAGCATAGAGGTGGAGGGCACATTTGCTATGTCCTGGAAAAGGGGTGCCACGCTTGTGTTGCGCCCCGGGAAATGGAATTGAGCTGAGCAGCTATCTACCAAAAAACAAAACAAAAAGCAAAACAAAACCTTTGGAAAAGGAAGAGATTGAAAAAGAAAGAACCCCTCCCACACACACACACACACACACACCCAAAAAAATTACACACAATTCGAGAAAAATAAAAATGAAAACAAACTGAACCCCGTTCCTGGACGCATCTGCGCGCGGTGGAGCTGGATTTCTGTGCAGGCGCTGTGCCCTACACCCCCAGGCTCCGCTAGTGCGCTCCCTCTCCTGCTCGCTTTCGCCCTCTCTCTCTTTCTCCCTCTCTCTCCTCTGTCTCTCTCCCAGGCTCCGCTAGTGCTCTGTCGCTTTCTCTCTCTCTCTCTCTTTTTTTTTTTTGCATTTGCACGGGATTGTGGGAGGAAGCGGAGCGCAGCCAGACACCCCGCCGCCCGCCCCCCTTCCCCTCCCCCTCCCCCAGCCGCCTTGTGCAAAGATGGCTGCACCGTGAGCGCAGAGGAGGAGGAGGCGGCGGCGGCGGCGGCGAAAGAGCGAGCACCCAGCGCCTGCACCCACTCCGGGGCCGTCCGGGACGCCCCCTCCCGAGCGCGCGTCCCCCTTCTCTTTTGCAAGCGCCGGGGCAAAGGCGGAGACAGCGGGGTCCCTCCTCCCCCCTTTCCCTCCTCCAGGGGGAACCCCCCCTCCTTGGCTCAGCGCTGCACCCCTCCTTTGCCCGCCCCTCCGTCCCTGCCCCCTCCCTCCCCCGCCCGGGGCCTTCCCGGGCCTTCGGTGGCCGCAAAGAAAAAAAAAAAAGAGAGAGAGAAAGGGAGGAAAAAAAGCAGCGGAGGGAGCGGCGGCGGAGGAGAGCGCGCGCGCGCCCCCTCCTTTCCCCCTCCCTCCCCCTCCCCCCCAATTTCCACCGCGGCCAATTCATGGACAGGAACTACCCTAGCGCCGGCTTCGGGGACCCGCTCGGCGCCGGGGCGGGATGGAGTTACGAGAGGTCAGCGAAAGCTAGGTAAGAAGCTGAGGGGGACCTGGAGAAACGGGCCAAGAGATGGGGGTTCCTTTCGGGCCTGGGCCTGGGGCCCGCCCGGCGACGCGTGCACCGCCAACTCCCCCTCCGGCTTTTGCAAGGGAGCGGCCTTCTTTGGGTTTGTAACAACGCCGCCGCCCCAGTTTGCAAATTGCAAACTCCGCCAAAGCCAGCTCCGGCTTGCAAAAGAGAAAAGAAGCAGGCAAGGCGCAAAAACAAATTCGAACCGGGAAGGCCTTGGGAAGATGGGAAGGATTGGCAGTGCTAGGCCTGGACTTGCCCCCCATCTTTGGATTCCCGGCTTGCTGACCCCTCCCCCTGGGCGCCCCTGGCTCTGCAACTGCAAAGGTGGGAGGAAAGGAGAATTAGCTTGCAGACCTGGGGGGCGCGCACCCCCTCCCAGGTCCTATTGTTCCGGGGCTGCGTGAGGCTGGGCCACTCGGGCCCTCCTCCCTCCAAGAAATTCCGCGCGCAGAGTGGGCACGGCCCCGCCCCCTTCTTAAGCAGGTTTCTGTGTGTTGGGGGGGTCCTGGGATTAGGGACACGCCCCCTTTTGCTCCCCACCTTCCTCAAAGCTGCGAATCCTGGTTGATGGTGCACTGTTTGCCTTCTGGTCCGGGGCCACGGATTTGGGCCCTTGTAGGGGTTGAGTAGGATCTTTTCCTCGTCTGTGTTCGCGAGTGTGAGCGTGGGTCTTTTCACGCGTGGCTAGCGGCATGTTCATCTGTGAACCTGCCTCTGTTTAATTTGTGCTGGGAGTCCTCACGTCGCCTGCCCTCCAGCCCCTCCCCCTCAACGCTTGGGTTTCCCCAGCGTGTACAAATTTTTCGAGTGGGATTTGACACTCAGGACCTTTTCTTCCCCACTTGTGAATTGAACTCTTGTATGTACATGCACCTGGCTCTGCTTCAGCCCCCTGGGGATGCACCGAATTCATGCCAGTACTTGAACCTGGGACTTTCCCTGGGTCCTGTCCCTCCACTTTCTCTCCGTGCCGCTTGGGACACAAGCTGCCTGCCTCCTGCTGTCTGGGCTGGATCCTTCCCCTAATACAGGGTCTGCGTTGTTCCAGCGGGGCCTAGGGTGTCCATGTGTCCTTGCAGGAGGGTTGGACCTTTCGTTATGGGTGTGTGTGTGTGTGTGTGTGTGTGTGTGTGTGTGTGTGTGTGCGTGTGTGTGTGTGTGCGTGTGTGTGTGTGCGTGTGTGTGTGTGTGTGCGTGTGTGTGCGTGTGTGTGTCTGTGTGTCTCTGTGTGTGTAGGGGAGGGTTCCAGGGGGGACCGCGCCTTCCACTTTGGCTATTGTAGACTCTTCTCCGGACTTGCTCTGTCCCTGCATGCCTGTGTTTGCAAACGTGGGACTCCTAAGGATTCCAGAATCGGGTCGTTTTTGTGCTCTCCCCACGGAGCAATTGGATACGCTGGTTGCTGTCTCAGGGGTCCTTGGAGTAACACCTCCATTCACGTGGGAGGTTCCCTCTTCTCAGGATAGCTTGAGAGGCGATTCTGACATCTCTCTCTTGCTCTCAGCTTGGTCTACGGCAGCTCCCGGACCTCGCACCCAGAAACCGACATCTTGCACCGCCAGGCCTACGCGGCCCCCCACCCACTACAAAGCTATGCCACCAACCACCACCCTGCAGGTACGGTCCCCATCCCGGAGCGCTGGGGCGGCCCGCCCTCCAAGACACCTGGTTGGTTGCTGAAAGTTCCGCCCCTGCTAATTGGCCTTGCCCTTGGTCCTGGCCCTCTTTTTTTGCCACTTCTCCTCTGATTGGTTGCCTCTGAGGCTGCTGGTCCCTGCTTCATTTTACACGGGATTCGTCAGGCCCTTTATGGGTCCGCCCCTTTCGCTCCTATTGGCTGCTACCCATCAGGGGCCCCCAAATCCCACCTTCTCTTCCAGGCTTTTCCTCCTCTTTCCAGCCCATCCCGGTCCTTTCTTTCCCTGTGAGTTTGCGTGACCCTCTGGCTCCTTGGTTCCTTATTTTTTTTCCCTATTGGCTCCAATTCTTTGGCCCGCCCCCTTTTTTCTTAGAGTAACCTCATCCGCCATCGCTGGCCTTACCGCCCACACCTCTGATTGGTTCCCTTCCCTCGGATTTCTAGCCCAGTCCTGTTTGACCCCAGGTTCTCCTGGATGGCTCTTTCCCTGTTTTCTACCTCTTTTGACTTTTTTGCGGATACTTCCGTGGTGCTGGGAATCAAACCTGGCCCTCATATAATGTAGCACTTCCGCAACACCTTTCTTCCCTCCGCCCTTCCCTCCCTCCCCATCCCTCTCTGTTTGTAGTTTTGAGACGGAGTGTCACTAAGTTACTCAGGTTGTCTTTGAAGGTCTGATCCTCCTGCCTCAGCCTCTGAGGACTGAGAGAAAGGCGCAGTGTCGCGTTTGCTCGTCTGCTCCTCAGCCATTCTGTGATCTGCACTTGGTGTAGGGCTCGCCCGCCCCTGCCCCCCGCCCCCCTGCCCCCCCGCCCCCCGCCCCCACACGGCCTGGCTGACCCGTCCTCTTGTGTCTCGCCAGGCCTCTCTGGACTTTTTGACACTGGCCTCCACCACGCAGGCTCAGCAGGGCCTGACGCCTCCGTCATGAACCTCATCTCGGCCCTGGAGTCTCGGGGCCCCCAGCCCGGCCCCTCCGCCTCGTCTCTCCTCTCCCAGTTCCGAAGCCCTTCCTGGCAAACAGGTAAGCCTCGTGCTAGCCGCAGAGGGCTGGAGAAGGGCTGTGCCTGGTCCCCTCTGACCCGTGCTCTTCTCCTTCACGCCTAGCCATGCACACACCGGGCCCCACGGAACTCTTCATCTCTGGCGCCCTCCCGGGTTCCAGCACCTTTCCGTCCTCCTCCGCCCTGTCTGCCTACCAGCACCCCGCCTCCTTTGGCAGCCGCCCCTTCCCAGTGCCCTCATCTCTCAGCCTCCAGGATCCACCGTTCAGCCCTCCTGCTAATGGGCTCCTGTCTCCCCACGATGTACTCCACCTGAAACCCTCGCAGGCACCCACCGTGCCGTCCTCGTTGGGGTTTGAGCGCCTGGCAGGGGGGTGGTGTCTTAGGGCCCGCTGGCCTCGGCACCGCCCAGACTCCCCCTTACCGTCCTGGGCCCCCAGACCCACCTCCGCCTCCCCGCCACCTCCCAACTCAGTTCAATTTGCTGGCTTCTTCTTCCGCTGCCACGGCGGGCGAGCCGTCCTCCCCTCAGCTCTACAACTTCTCGGGTGCGGCCCCGGGTCCGCCTCCGGAGCGGGCCCTGCCCCGGCAGGACACGGTCATCAAGCATTACCAGCGGCCCGCCAGCGCCCAGCCCCCGCCCCCGCCCCCGCCCCCGCCCCCGGCGCACTCCCTGCAGCACTACCTGAGCTGCGGAGGCAGCTACCCCTCCATGGGCCACCGGGCCAGCCTGGCTTGCAGCCCTCTGGGAGGGGGGGGAGCCTTCTCCAGGGGCCGGGGAGCCTAGCAAGGGCGGGCCCAGCGGAGCCACAGCCGGGGCAGCTGGCCGGGCCGCGGGCCCCGAGACTGCCGGGGCGGGTGGGGCCGGGGGTGCG
Organism: Cricetiscus sungorus; assembly: GCA_030556225.1. NCBI lineage: Eukaryota > Metazoa > Chordata > Mammalia > Rodentia > Cricetidae > Cricetiscus > Cricetiscus sungorus. The sequence goes on from JANBXA010000732.1 coordinate 1,735,789, forward strand.
GGTGGCTACCGCCCTATTATCCAGTCCCCCGGTTACAAGGCAAGTAAGGGGGGCTACGGGCCAGCCACGGGGGGTGCCAGCAGGCCTGCACCGCCGAGATCTACCGCCACACCCAAATGTCAGAGCCTGGGAGGGCCGGCTGCTTACGCGGCCGGAAAAGCCTCTGGGGCCGGAGGGGCTGGTGGCCAGGCATACTCTCCTGGTCAGCCCCAAGGGCTTCTGGGACCCCAGGCCTATGGGCAGGGGTTTGGAGGGGGTCAGGCGCAGGACTTGAGCAAAGGCCCTAGCTATTCTGGGCCCCCGCAGCCCCCCAGCGGCCCCCCGCCTCCTGGCCTGGCTACCTGTCAGAGTTACTCTCCAGACCAGCTTCAGGGCCAGCTCTACGCAGTGCAGGGTGAGCCTTACCCGGGGCCTGCTGCCCATTCACAGGGCCTCCCCACAGCCAGCCCCTCCCTCAGCTACAGCACTGGCCACTCTCCAGCTCTCTCCGGCCACGGAGGTGGCTGGGGACCCAGTTCTCTGGGAGGTGGTGGAGAGGCTAGCCCATCTCACATCATTCGACCCCTCCAGTCACCGCCTGCTACCGGCCGCCCTCCTGGTGTTGGCTCTCCAGGAGCCCCCGGCAAATACTTAAGTTCCGTCTTAGCTTCAGCCCCATTCCTGGCTCCCCCGGGAGCCAGCGGCTACGCAGCCGGAGCAGGTGGCTACAAGGGCAAAGGAGACGGCTCGGAGCTGCTTGCTGGCCCTGGTGCTGCGACCACTGAGCGAACGGAAGATGAAGAATTTTTGATTCAGCACCTGCTTCAGGCACCCAGCCCGCCTCGGACCTCAGGGCCAGACGGCTTGGTGGGCGAGGATGGGCCGGCTGATGGCTCTAAGGGCCTTGGGGGCAGTGGTGGAGCTGGAGGACCGCCAGGTACACCGTACGAATTGGCCAAGGAAGATCCGCAGAGGTACCACCTGCAAAGCGTCATCCGGACCAGTGCCAGTCTGGATGAGGGCGCCACGGCTGCACTGGAGCTGGGCCTGGGGAGGATGAAGGAGAAGAAGAAGGGGCCAGAACGGGGCGGGGAGACCCCCGAGGGACTAGCCGCCTCAGTTGTTCACTATGGAGCAGGCGCCAAGGAGCTGGGAGCCTTCCTGCAGAAGAGCCCGCCTCCGCCACCGCCCACGGCCCAGCCCGCCCAGGCCACACCCCATGGCCTCCTCTTGGAGGCTGGAGGGCCTGACCTTCCGATGGTGCTGCCTCCGCCTCCCCCGCAGCTGCTACCTTCCGTGCTCAGCCACGCCCCCAGCCCCTCACCCAGTGCGCCCAAAGTTGGTGTCCACCTCCTTGAGCCAGCCTCCCGGGACGGGGCTCCCCAGCCGCCACCGCCACCGCCGCCACCACCTATGCCTCTGCAGCTTGAAGCCCACCTTCGCAGTCATGGACTCGAACCCACAGCTCCAAGTCCTCGCTTACGACCAGAGGAGAGTCTGGAGCCTCCTGGAGCCATGCAAGAATTGCTCGGGGCTCTGGAGCCACTGCCACCAGGAACTGGGGACACTAACCCTAGCTCAGAGGGCAAGGACCCTGCAGGTGCCTACCGAAGCCCCAGCCCTCAAGGAACCAAGGCACCACGCTTTGTACCCCTCACATCTATCTGCTTTCCTGACTCTTTGCTTCAAGATGAGGAGCGCAGCTTTTTCCCCACCATGGAGGAGATGTTTGGTGGAGGGGCCGCGGATGAGTATGGCAAGGCTGGGCAGACCGAAGATGATGGAGACCCCAAGACTGGTGCCGGTCCACCGCCTGGTCCCACCGCTTATGACCCCTATGGACCCTACTGTGGAGCCCGGGCGTCTGGAGCTGGGCCAGAGACTCCAGGCCTGGGCCTGGATCCCAACAAACCCCCTGAGCTTCCCTCCACAGTCAATGCAGAGCCACTGGGCCTGATCCAGAGTGGGCCACACCAGTCAGCGCCGCCGCCGCCGCCACCGCCACCGCCGCCACCTGTCTCCGAGCCCAAGGGTGGCCTCACCTCACCCATCTTCTGCTCAACCAAGCCAAAGAAGCTGCTGAAGACGTCCTCCTTCCACCTGCTGCGCCGTCGAGACCCTCCCTTCCAGACACCCAAGAAGCTGTATGCACAGGAGTACGAGTTTGAGGCTGATGAGGACAAAGCCGATGTACCCGCAGACATCCGCCTAAACCCAAGACGCCTGCCTGATCTGGTGTCTAGTTGTCGCTCCCGACCAGCCCTTTCACCACTGGGTGATATAGACTTTTGCCCACCTAACCCTGGTCCTGACGGCCCTCGGCGCCGAGGCCGCAAGCCCACCAAGGCAAAGCGTGATGGTCCTCCCCGACCCCGGGGGAGACCCCGGATTCGTCCACTGGAGGGCCCTGCCATTGCAGGGCCAGCCTCAGCCTCTTTAACCACTGATGGGGCCAAGAAACCTCGGGGCCGGGGAAGGGGCAGAGGCAGGAAGGCTGAGGAAATGGGAAGTACTCGGTTGGAGCCCCTGAAACCACTTAAGGTGAGGGGGATTGGGTCCTGGAAGGGTTTGGCTGGAGCATCTGACATTGAAGGTGGCAGGGTACTCTAGGCATTGGAGTAGAGGGGACCTCGTTACAAAGCACTAGACGTTACCTAGGTGGAATTCTGGTGACTCCAGGAGATAGAATATTGTAATGTAATGCTCATAGGAAGACAGTGTGTTAGGACCAGGGTTTATTTTATTTTATTCTCTTTGGAATAGGGTTTGAGACAGGGCCTCTCTGTATAGCTTTGGCTGTCCTGGAACTTACTCTGTAGACCAGACTGGCCTTGAACTCACAAAGATCTGCCTACCTCTGCCTCCTGAGTGCTGGGACTAAAGGTGTGCGCTATGGCCATCCGGCCGGACCCAGGTTCTAAAGTCTTATACTTGGAAGGATGGGTTGGGCATTCAGCTCCCCTGTGCCTGAATACTATGGAAGGTCTGGGTACTGGAAGGAAGTGTTGGCCTGGCCTCTACCATTTAAATAAGGTCAATTGGATTGAAACCCAGGGCTCACAGCCTGGTGGAAGGAGTTGGACGTGGTTTACAGTGAGGGGCTATGGAACTCCAGGGTCTCACACTTGGAAGGATAAAATATGGACCCCTGATCTGAGGGAGGAGGCCTGGGGCTTGGGCCCCTGGACCTTGATTCTTTGCTATCCCCATGTCTAGATCAAGCTGTCTGTGCCCAAGGCTGGTGAGGGTCTGGGAGCGCCTTCCAACGACGCCGCCTCAGGTATAGACCACAATAGCCTGGATTCCAACCTGACCCGGGAGAAAATCGAGGCCAAGATCAAGGAGGTAGAGGAGAAGCAGCCGGAGATGAAGTCAGGCTTCATGGCCTCCTTCCTCGACTTTCTCAAGTCAGGCAAGCGGCACCCACCGCTCTACCAGGCCGGCCTGACGCCTCCGCTGAGCCCCCCCAAGAGCGTGCCAGCCTCCGTGCCCACCCGAGGCCTGCAGCCCCCGCCACCCACCGCACCCACTGTGCCGCACTCTGCGTCGTCTGGTCCTTTTGGCCTGGGGGGTGCACTAGAGGCTGCGGAGAGTGAGGGCCTGGGACTGGGCTGCCCTTCGCCGTGCAAGCGGCTGGATGAAGAGCTGAAGCGGAACCTGGAGACGCTCCCATCTTTCTCCTCTGACGAAGAAGACTCTGTGGCCAAGAACCGAGACCTACAGGAAAGCATCTCCTCGGCCATCTCTGCCCTGGACGACCCACCACTCACGGGGCCTAAGGATGCCCCTACAGCAGCGGAGCCACCCTTAGGCACCGGACCCACCGTCTCGGGTCCACCCCCTCTCCCAAGCCTGCCCAGCACCAACAGCAATGGCACGCCTGGTGAGTCCTCGTGTTCTGTTCAAGGTTTTCTGTTGTGTAGACAAGGTGATTTCCTGAGAGACCAAAACAAAACCCAAAAGTGCTTTCTGAGAAGGAAGGAAGGAACATCTTTATAGTTCTTTCTTTTTTCTTTCTTTCTTTTTCTTTTTCTTTTTTTTTTTGGTGACTGGGTTTCTCTTTGTATCCTTGGCTGTTCTGGAACTCGCTCTGTAGACCAGGCTGGCCTCGAACTCACAGAGATCCACTTGCCTCTGCTTCCCGAGTGCTGGGATTAAAGGTGTGTACCACCTCCTGGCTGGAGATTTTTTTTTTTTCCAGACAGGGTTTCTCTGTGTAGCTTTGGAACCTGTCCTGGAACTCGCTCTGTAGACGAGGCTGGTCTCGAACTCAGAGACCCACCTGCCTCTACCTCCCCAGTGCTGGAACTAAAGGCGTGCGCCACCACACAGAACATCTTTTCTTCATGAGCTCAGAAGTGCTGTAAGACTCGCAGGGCCTGGTATTGGGCTCCAAGAGGCTGGAGACAGAATAGGGTGTAAGAGATAGGGACGGGTAATGGGGTAACAGAACTTTTAGGAACTGTTAAGGAGTATGAGCCTCAGAAGTACTCTGGGGGGGGGTCAACAGAGGCCTGGGCGTAGTCGGGGGTAGGTAGAGCCCTTGCCTGGAATCCTCTGGGCAAGGGGCTCATGGTGTTATCCTAATGAGTGAAAAACCTGGGTTCTATCCTTCGTGTGTTTGGCTCTGTGGGTAAGAGCACTCACAGCTGTAGAGGACCCAGGTTTGGTTCCCGGCAGCCTGTAATTCTAATCCCAGAGGATCTGGTACCTTCCATCTGTGTAGGTAGCGGTACCTACCCGGTACCTGGTGCACAGGCACCACACACAGGAATTTGGGTGGCATTAAATCTGTGACAGCAGATAGGGTCAATGTCCTAGGGGGGAGAGAGGACTTGAGTCACAGAAGGGATAAGGTTAGAGTCAGGAGATGGCAGGGTACGAATGAATGAAGGAGTCAGACTAGGGCTTCACGGGCTTGGAGGGACAGCCCAGGATTGACGAGGGCCGTAGAAGCTCTGTGACGTCTGAAGCTACGTCAGTGGTGGCCTCATGAAGTGTGGCCTCTGCAGGAGAGTGTCGCATCTCCTGCCTCTACTGTCCTCCTTTAGTGACACCTAAGAATACTTGTTGATTTACTGGGGGCTAAGTGGCAGTTAGGGGCACATGACTGTCATTCTAACTAGCATTTGAGGTGAAGGCCGGCCTGGGCTTCACAGGGGAAATCCAGAGCAGACACATATCTGATTTCTCTCTCTCTCTCTCTCTCAGAGCCCCCTCTGCTGGAGGAGAAGCCCCCACCCACCCCACCTGCCGCCCCAACACCTCAGCCTCCCCCGCCCCCGCCCCCACCCCCACCCCCACCCCCACCCGCAGTCCCAGCCTTGCCTTCGCCTGCTCCACTGGTGACTCCTATGGCTAGCTCACCTCCTGCACCGCAGCAGCCGCCGCCGCCTCCACCAGCACTGCCCTCACCGCCTCCACCACCCCCGCCAGCACCTGCAGTCACCCCAACAGTCGCCCCTCCGGAGGAGCCTGCTGCCCCGTCCCCAGAGGACCCTGAACCTCCGGATGCCCGGCCTCTGCACCTTGCCAAGAAACAGGAGACAGCAGCTGTGTGTGGGGAGACAGATGAGGAGGCCGGGGAGAGCGGTGGCGAGGGCATCTTCCGGGAGCGGGATGAGTTCGTCATTCGTGCAGAGGACATCCCCTCCCTCAAGGTGAGTCTTGGCTGAGTGTCACTGATTGATCGGCGGGTGAGTGGCAGGCCAGTCTGGCTGAGAGTGCAAGCTCAGGTGCCATTCATTCTGCCCCCCCCCCTCGACACTCTTCGGCGCCTTCATGGGCTTCGTGCGGGGTTCCGGGCTGCGTTGTCCGTCACTTCCCAGTGTGTGACCAGGTCTGACTCTGCATTTACTTCTTTCCACTGCAGAAAAGAGGGTTCTCTGGCCAAGGTTGAGAGCAGTATTCATACGAATTCACAAGACCGCGTGACAAAGCAGAATGACAGTAGTGTCTGCCTCCCCAGAGCTCTATGACGTCTCAAGCCGTGGGCTCTTGACCAGATTTATAGGGCCAGGCATTGGTTTCATCCTGTGAACCGGGCACCAAATGCAATCAGCGTTGCTTGCCTCTGTCAAATCTCAGCTGGTTCTTTGTGCAGTACGCACGGATACTGGGTTGAATTCGTGACAAAGGCAAACACTGTTAATGAGAATCTTTCGTGATCTAACGATTTCAGTGTTTGTTTTGTTTTTGTAGTAGGAGTTGGGCCGGGGGCAGTGGTCATTTTATAAGGGCATTTGCTACGGGTAAGGTTTACCTAGGCTGGCCTGAGCCGCACTTGTGGATAGTCTCGGCAGATCTACAAGCTTTCCACAGCTCTCCTGTTGTGTTTCCTGATCCTGGAGAACAGGGCTTCAGTCTCCCCTCTTACAGACCAAGAAAACCAGTGGGCCTTGGGCAGGGCCATCCACTGACCGGGGCTGGGACCGGAGCCAGGGACATCCATCTGATACTGTTTCCCAGCTGGTGTGGGATAGGGAAGGGGCCAGATGAGGACTCAGATGCTTAAAATAATGTGTGGTTGTGAGCGATGGGAGGGGGCACAGAGTCCTGGGGCAGTAATACCGCTTGTTAGCGTTGAACTCCTGGAGGTGAGCACGTGGGTTTCTCTTGTACCCCATTGCTAGACTCCATTGTACCTCTCCTTCGGCTGTCACGGCGTTACCCTTAGCCTCAGTCTTCCCAGTCTCAGCTGATGTAGTGTGTTGATAATGCTCACATGACCTGCCCTATCCTGGTCTCTGCAGCCCCCACACACAGAAGGTGCTGGAAACGTTGGTTCTGTTGCTGTGGTCTTGGGCTGGCTTTTACTACAAGGCTTGGTAAATCCTCAATAAAATACAGGCCGGGTGGTGCATGCCTTTAATTCCAGCACTCAGGAGGCAGAGGTGGGCCAGGCTTGATGGTATGACCCTGTAATCCCACCACTTGGGAAGCGGAACCAGTAAGGTCAGAAGTCGAGGTCATCCACAGCTAATGTAACGGACAGACTTGAGTCCATCGTGAGCTCCATGAGATTATCTCAAATGAAGCAGAAGCTGGGGACGTGGCTCAGTTGGTAATTCCTTGTAAGCATGGGGACCTACTGAGCTCCTTCCCACAGCTCTCTGGTGCTGTGCCTACTTGTAATCCCAGTGTTCGGGAGGTAAGCAGATAGAGACAGGTGGGTCCCTGGGGGCTTGCTGGCAAAGCATTTGAGGACCGGAGTTTGATCCCTAGGACTCACAAGGTAGAAGGAGAAAATATATTCCCACGAGTTGTCTTCCAGCCTCCTTACTTATACCATGGTGCATGTGTGTGTATACACACAAATGAATTCATATTTATCAGCCCAGTGAGATGGTTCATTGGGTAAAGGCACCTGTCCCAAAATCTGATGGCTTGAGTTCCATTTCTGGGCCCTTCACTGAGGATTCTACTGCTGAGCTGCATCCCAAGTCTGTGAATGGCATCTTAAACTCATTTCCCCAAGTAGAGAAAATTCAGGTGATTCAGGTGCTGGTGGCGCACGTCTTTATTCCCCGAACTGGAGAGGCAGAGGCAGGTGGATCTCTGAGTTCGAGGCCAGCCTGGTCTGCAGAGTGAAGCTATATGGATAGCTAGCTTCCAAATTGGTTGGCGGAGGATGGGTCACTGACGACTTCGGTGTCCTTGTTTGTAAGAGGGAAATGACACGGTCACTCGGTGCCGTGGGAGGTGGAGGGTCATCCTCGAGGAACGCAGTGCAAGGCCCCATGTGAGAATTATGGCAAGTTTGAGGAAATGCTCGAGCCAGGGGTTGAACCATGAGTGCAAGCCGGGAGGGAGGCCAGCCTGGTGGATTTGGGGTACCGGGGTTGGGTGAATAGCTGCTCTTGAAGACACAGTTTTTGCTGGTGGGGCCCTTGGTCAGCAGGGAGATACAGGAAGTAAGTTTCAGGCCTAAAGAGCCATGTGTTCGTTGCTGCTGTCCATGACTGCCTTCCTGTTTGATTTTATTTTGTCATGTGGTTCTGCTGTTGCTCTGAGGGGCCTTGAACTCTGACACACAAGAGATTTTCTTGCCTCTCCAGGCATGGTGGCTCATCCTATGTTCCCTTCCCTTGGGAGTCTGAGGCTGACTTGTCTACGTAGAGAGTTCCAGGCCACTGGGCCCAGCTAACCCTTCTTGTTAAATAGCATACGTGGGTGTGGGTGCTCACCTGCTCACATTCCTGATGCTGATCGTAGTGCATGGCTCAGTTTATCACATTCGCAGGAGATAATCCCGATCCCAATTGTGATTGTTCTGCAATGAGCCGACTTCCTCAGTATGGGGTCCACGAGTCAGTATGGGGTTCCTAGTCAGTCACTGGGTGTGGTTGGTGATACAATTGACAGGAAGATAACCTGGAATTACAAGCCTTAAAGATAGATTGGGGCGGGTGCCAGGATGTCGTGCCCTCTTCTGGTCTCCACGGGTACTGCACTTGAGTGCACATACCCACAGACAGACGCTTAGTGATAAACATCAATAATGAAGAATAGGGAGGGTGTCTTGGAGGGAGAACAAAGTCCCCGTAGGAAAAGAGCAGAGGGGCAGGTGCAGAGTGCTGGTGCCCAATGAGGAGCCCCCGCAGGATTCCTGGAGGTCTGTTCAGAGCCACAGCGGTGAGATCTGTGTTCACACTGGTTAGCAAGAGTCCATAGGCTCGGAAAGTGAGCTGTGGCCGCAAACTCTGAGAGACGTGATGCCTGTAGGGCAGGGTTTGGGATAAGGGGCAGGACTCAGGCATTGGTTCCCTGCCAGACTAAAAATCTGTGTTGGGGCCTGGGGAGTATTCTGGAGCTGAGCAGAATGTGGTCTGAAATAGACTTAAATTTGGGGGCCTCTGACCTAGCTGTGATGTCAGAGACGGGGGAGTGGGAGCCCGCGGTAGCTTGGAAGGAAGGACTGGGATTCAGGGTACCTGTTCCCTTGCTTTGTCTCTGAGTGCCACGTTAGCCAACACCCTCTCTGTGCTTCCTATTCAGAAGTGGTTAGAAACCTCCTCTACATGCGCAGGACTGACTCAAGGATCAAGAAAATGAGGGTGTAGAGACCCTCATTTCACCAGGCTGAGACCACATTGTCACCGCTTGGCATGCCAGTACCCACATTGTGCTGGTACTCCACGTAGAAATGACCAGTAGATCCCAGATCTTGCTACTTCTGAGTACAAAGTTAAAAGGCAGAAACGACTAAATCCGTTGCAGTTATCATATGAGTTCTTTTCGATAACTTGATCTGAAGTCTTTGAATGCGATAACCACATTTGTGTGTTCCTATTTCACCCAGGACTTACTTCACCCCGGCTGCTTGCCCATGTAGATGTCACCTCTTTCAGGGCGCACTCTCGTGTCTCAGCCTGTAACCCAGGCTGTCCTCTACCTCAAAGCTGTCTTCCTCAGACTCCCAGATGCTGGACTTGCAGGCATGCAGTGCCACACCCGCCGCCTTCGGGCCGTCGAGTGTTGTGCGTGTGTTTATGTCATCTGTGGTCCCCGGCATGTGTCGCTACAACCTTGGGAGTGGACGGCGTCAGACTCAGGAAGCAGAGTCTGGTGTCCTTCACGGGCAGCTTGAGGACATGCTCATACCTAGCACCTTAAGCCAGACTCCTCTCTGTTGTTTCCTGAGCCCAGGGATGGAACCCAGGGAGAAAATGCGCTAGGGAAGTGCGCCGTTGCCGAGCCATATCCCGTTCCCTCACGGGGGTCGTAGGCAGGGGCTTACCACTCCGCTATCCGCTGAACTCTGCTCCTTGAGCGAGTACCTTGCCTGGCTCTGCCCTCCCAATCCTCCTGCGTCAGCCTCCTAAGTGACAGGTGTGATTGTCCCACACCATCGTGCCATACCCCATTCTGTTTATTTGTGCGTCTGTCTTGCTACCTGTGTTTGGAGTGTCCTGTGAAATGCCTTGTGGCTGTCACTGTCCCCTCAGACTGCCGTACTAGATTGCGGTAGCCTGGGTGGCTTACGGACAAACTCACAGTTCTGGAGACTGTGAGTCCAAGGTTAGCCTGCAGCAGATTTGGTTTCTGGTAAAGGCTTCTTTCTGCTTCTAGATGGTCCCTTCAGGCTATGCCCCCAAAAAGAAGGGGCCAGGTTGGTTGTCTTTTGCCTCTTTTAGGATTGTTTTATTTTATTTTTATTTATGTGCATGTGTTTGTAAGTGTGTATTGTCTGTGGGCCCTCGAAGGCCAGCTAGAGTTGCAGGCATTTGTGATGCTTCTACCATGTCCTGGTAACTCAAGCTGGGTCCTCTAGAAGAACAGTACGCTCTCTTAACCAAAGAGCCATCTCTCCAGCCCCAACTTTTGTCTCTTAACCTAGTCCTATAGATTTTCTCTTTACATTATCACAAGTTATTGATTAGTCATGTTTGTTTTTGGCTTTGTAATAAGAAGTAGTGGGATCTGGGGTCTATTACTGATGTCTGTTGTTAGTACCAGCTCCAGTATTGAGGCCTGCATGCTGGATAATGCCTGTATAGTTTGCTTACACATACTCAGTTTTTTTATAACTCTTAGATCAGTCATGTGAGTACAGAGAAAGTGTTGTAAGAGTCTGCTGAATAGGAATAGGAGGCACAGAGAGGGACTTGGCTAAAGTCACATACAGAGGTGAGGCAGGGGTGCTGATGTAGGAGACGTCCTGGTGAGTCTCTGCTGGGGACCTGGGTCTAGCAGATAGATGTTCGTGTATCGCTAGTGGTGGCTGGATGTTCAGAGCTTCCCTTACTTATGTAACAGTGAGTTAAAACACCGTCCCTTAAGCAAAAATAAGCCTACTTAAGAGTTAGCAGGTGTCTGGGCCATCCAAGATACTGGGGAGGGGGACCCAGGATGATGGCAGGTTGGCGAGACTGTATCTTAGATGGCTGAAGGTTGTAGCTTTCCTCAGTGATGGCTTGGGGGCTCAGCAGTGCCTCAGCACACACGAGACTCTGGGTTCAGCACTGAAAAAAAAGAAGGAACATTTTAACCAATCACTAGGAAAACGTGGAATCTGACGTCATCTCGAGGCTGAGGCCATCATGATACCGTCATGAGGGCAATGCTTGCAGATGGGTCTTTGTTTTATTGTTGTTGTTGCGACAGCCTGACAGGATAGGTAAGGCCTGCTTACACTTGTGACAATCCTCCTGCCTCCATTTCTTGAGTGCTGGGATTAGACGTGTGAGCTGCCGTGCCTCTCCCGCTTTATGTTTCTTCTCTGTGGAGACAGGCCCTCGGGGCAGGGATGAGGGTAACCTTGTCGGCCTCCCTGTTTTCCTCCTCAGCTGGCACTTCAGACTGGCCGTGAGCCTCCGCCCATCTGGCGTGTCCAAAAGGCCCTCCTGCAGAAGTTCACTCCAGAGATCAAGGATGGCCAGAGGCAGTTTTGCGCCACCAGTAATGTAAGCCTTTGGGGTGGGGTGCAGACTTTGGGGTGGGTTGCTCAGTCCTGGGGTTGCTCTCTAGCATGACCCAGCCCAGGGTGGAAACCCCCGTATGCAGAGGTGGGTTGGAAAAGCCTGCTGATTCTCACAGGACTTTGGTCTTTCCACAGTATTTGGGTTACTTTGGGGACGCGAAGAACCGGTACCAGCGCCTCTACGTGAAGTTCTTGGAGAATGTCAACAAGAAGGATTATGTGAGGGTGTGCGCTCGGAAGCCCTGGCACCGGCCACCTTTGCCAGTCAGGTACTGACAGTGACAGGGCCCCTGAGAGGGAAGGCTGTGAGGCTTGCAGGAGATGGAGCTCTTCAGGGACGGAACTCGAGCCAGGAGACAAGCTGGAAGGAGAGAGACCCTTAGTGGGAGGTGACAGGCCCAGACAGGCAGGCAGCAGAGACCCAGGGCACAGAGAGACAGAGAGCATACCCCAAGAAGGGAGCAGAAACAGGGAGGGGGACAGACAGAGAGGGGTGGCAGAGATCCAGGGTGGGAGCAGAGAGAGGCAGGAGAGCAGCCTCTTCCCCTCCTCACGAGGAAAGCATGGACATCCGTGAGCATTATGGGATACATTCAGGGCTCCTGGAGCGAGTCTTAACCTGCTGATGGCTTTCTCTTCTGTCCTTTCCCAGGCGGTCTGGGCAGACCAAGGGCCCTACCCCTGTGGGGGCAGCTCTGCACCGCCATCTAAGGCCCCAGCCCCCCCTCCCAAGCCCGAGAAGGTAACACCGGAGAAGCCTCCAGAACCAACCCCTGAGCCTGCTGTGTTGGAGCCCCCCGCCCCGGAGAAGCCATCCCCACCCCGACCTGTGGAGAAGGAGAAGGAGAGGGAGAGGGTCACCCGCGGTGGTGACCGGCCCTTACGGAGTGAACGGGCCACCAGTGGGCGGCAGATGAGGGCTGACCGGAGCCTGGCCGCAGGGCAGTCCACCACCGCCCGGATGCCCAAAGCCAGACCCACAAAGGTGAAGGCCGAGCCACCGCCGAAGAAGAGGAAGAAGTGGCTGAAAGAGGCCGTGGGAAACGCCTCAGCAGGCGGCGGGCCTGGGGGCAGCTCATCGGACTCCGAGTCCTCCCCGGGTGCTCCCAGCGAGGATGGTAAGCTCAGCAGCGGCAGGTAGGGGTCACCTAGGGAGGGGACACTGGCCTTCAGGAGGGTCCAGGGCGAGTGTCACTCTAGGGCTGTGACACAAAGCAGGGACAAAGGGAGCCCCAGCAATGGCAGAGCTAACAGCAGCCACAGTGACTTTCCTGTGGAACGGTGTCCTCTGCTAAGACCTTCCTACATAATTGCTTAATTTGAGAGCATTCCTAAGAGGTAGGTACTATGACAGCCTAGAAGCCAGGGCTACTAGCACAGGCCAGCCATCCAGGCTACATAAGAATATTGTATTAAGCTGAGCAGTGGTGGCGCACGCCTTTAATGCCAGCACTCACAGGTGGATCTCTGTGAGGCCAGGCCAGCCCGGTCTACAGAACAACGCCAGGACAGCCATGGCTATACAGAGAAACCCTGTCTTGGGGGTAAAATAACAAAACAAAAATAAGGCTGAGATGTACGTCACTGTTTGGATCTTCTGTATTGCAGAATAAATGAATGAGTTACAGAATGTATAAATGAACAAATAAAATCTAAAACACTGTGAAAAGATGAGGGAACAGACACGGGGGGGTGGGGTGGGGTGGGGTTGGCATCACTTGGTCCAGCAAACCCAACAGCACCTGTTAGGTTGAGTGATGGGTGTTTGGGTTCATCAGGCCTGGGGCAGACGAGGGACCAGCCTCTATCCTGTGGCCCGGAGAGAGGTGTTTCTTTCCTCTGACTCCTTGGGTGACCCCGAGAAAGGGATGACCTTTTGCTTCCCTATGGCCTCGCCATAATGGGTCAACCTGAGGAAGAAGAATCTTGCTTAGAATTGGCACTGCAAGGATTCTGTGCCAGCCGGGTTCACTACTGTGTCCTGATGCTCAGCGTGGTGACGCCCATATGAGACAGGAGGATTGCCATGAGTGTAAAGGACTAGCCTGGCTGCACTGAGTGTTCTAGTCTCCAGAATCACAACCGCCCTTCCCTGCTGGAGTTGGATAAGACATAGGCTTTGTTTCATATACTGTTTGGTTGGAAATGGCTGATAACCACACCCACTTGCGAAGATTCTAGAGCATGTACGTTTATTTGGTGTGTATTTGTTTCTTGCGTATATGTCATGTACCTATGGGCATATTTTTCTGTCTCACCAACCGGCTCCCAAATCACTGCATAGGGACTTATTAGTTATGGAATCTCTGTCGATAGCTTAGGCTTGTCTTGTTGTTCTTTTTTTGAGACAGGGTTTCTCTGTGGCTTTGGACCTGTCCTGGGACTCACTCTGTAGACCAGGCTGGTCTCAAACTCTCAGAGATCCGCCTGAGGCTTATTTTTAGCTCGCTCCTATAATTTAAATTAACCCATATCTTTTAGTCTGTGGTCTGTCTCCCACGGCTTTACCTCTCATTCCACCTCCGGCTGGCATCTCTGCCCTTCTTCCCAGCATTCTCTCTGCCACGAAAATCCTGCCTAGCTATTGGCCGTTCAGCTTTTTATTAAACCAGTAACACCGACATCTTCGCAGTGTACGAAAAGGTTATCCCACGCCGTGCCTCGTGTGTATCCCTGGAGCGGTGCAGGCCGGAAGAAGGTGCCGGATGCCTGCGATTGTCGCGTGGCTGCTGGGCCCTCTCGAGCAGTTGGCACTTCTAACCACTGAGCAGCCTCCAGCCTCGGTGTAGTTTTAACTTAGTCTGCGTTCAGCTGTGAAAGCGATGGGTCCTTGTGGTCCTTTGCCTTTTTCATCTTTCTTTTTCCTTTTCCTCCGTTTTCTTCTGTTTTCTCATTATTATTGTTGTTATTGTTTTGAGATGATCTTACGTAGCCAGGCTGCCTTGGAACTTCCTGTGTGCTTGATGGTGCCCCTTGAGTTTTCCATCCTCCTGCCTCCACCTCAGCATTCCAGTGCTGGTGGTGCAGGCATCATCGTGCCCCGTATTCGGTGCCAGAGGTGGAACCAGGGTCTTCAGCTCAGCTCTGTGCCCAGACCTCGTCTCTGGGCTTTGTTGTTTTTTTCAGCTGAGTCTCACTCTGTACACCAGGCTGGCCTTGAACCCAGAGATCCGCCTGCCTCCCGGGCGGGAATAAAGGCGTGCAGCACACTCTGTGCATGTCTCTGTCTTTACTCAGTGTTTTGGTTTCTGTGGGTTTCGGCGCCGCCGCACTGAATTAGGCCCCAATGATTGTCGTTCCACGTCCTTGTGACTTGGACTATGCCACTCCAGACTGGACAGGCCGAGCTACTTTTTCCTGCGCAGTCTTTGAGGCATCCTTAGCAGGGTCCTGCCTGTGCCCTTTCTACCAGGGTCTGCTCTGTGGGGCCTTGCCTTCGAAAGCAGTGTGTGTTGCACGGTAGCCTAGGGACACGTCTGCCCTGTCTCTCCCCAGAGCGTGCAGTTCCAGGACGGTTGCTGAAGACACGGGCCATGCGGGAGATGTACCGGAGCTACGTAGAGATGCTAGTGAGCACAGCCCTGGACCCGGACATGATCCAGGCCCTGGAAGACACGCATGGTGAGCTGCACCAGGGAGCGAGGCTGGACCTCAGAGGGGGGATGGAGTTGTGGGTGGGTAGTGGTTCCCTGAAGCTCAGGGACGGGCTTGGGAGAAGGAACGCTGGGACGGGGGGAGGAGCTCCGATCCAGGACTTAGTCGTCTCAGGGAGAAGGGTGTGTGGGGACCCCAGCCCCTCTTCCCCTGTGGCTGGCAGCTGTCTTCTGACACCCCTGCTCTTGCAGATGAACTGTACCTTCCACCCATGCGGAAGATTGACGGCCTCCTCAATGAGCACAAGAAAAAGGTCCTGAAGCGGCTGTCACTGAGCCCGGCGCTGCAGGTGGGCTGGCGGGGGGCCCAGATCAGGTGTGGGCGTCAGCCACGTGAACGTAGGCTCTTTGCCCGCCTTCCCCAGAGGAGGAGGGTCAGTGCTGTCCTGGGCTTGGCTGGGAGCTGGAAGCTGAACTGCAGAAGTCTCGGGCTTCCCAGGGGGCCCAGAGGGAGTGTTGCAGAGCAGGGACCGTGCCTGACACTTCTGTGCCGTCACCCTATGCCTGGCCCCTGTCTGTGTGAGGCAGCACTCTGAAGTGCCAGGGCTCACTCCTGCCTGCCGTTTTCCTCTGGAGTGGCCCGTTGTGCTGGATGGAGCATCCAGGCCACCTTCAGGATCTTGTGGTACACTGCTGACGTGGCACTCAGGTTTCTGGTCCTACACCATGGGGCTGGGGGTGTGGCCCTGTTGGTAGCATGCGTGAGGCCCTGGGTTCCGTCCCCAGAACTGCCTTACCCAGATTGGCCCATGCCTGACACCATTCGGGTTGTAAGCATACGAAGCTAGTTGGGGCCTGGAAGAGGGTGGTGCTGTTTGGATTATTTCAGATGGCTTTTAGATTGCCATTGAGAATTCTGGTATACGCTGTCTTGGAGATGCCTGACGATGTGTTAGTCTAAACTTGGAAAAGGTAGGGTAAATATTTTAGTCTGGGGGCTGGCAAGATGGCTCAGTGGTTAAGAGCACTGACTGCTCTTCCAGAGGACCTGGGTTCAATTCCCAGCACCCACATGGCAGCTCATAAACTTCTGTAACTCCAGTTCCAGGAGAACTGACACCCTCACACACACATTCATGCAGGAAAAAATACTAATGTACATAAAATAAACATAAATTTTAAAAAATTTTAGTCTGAATTTAAGGATTCTGTTTAATGCATTCTTTTGTGGTTTGGTTTGTGTGAGACAGACCAGGCTGTCCTTGAACTCACGGAGACCCACTTGCACCACACACACACACACACACACACACACACACACCTGTCATCCCAGCTGTTTCATAGGCTGAGGCAGGAGAATCAAAACTCAAAGCCATCTTGTCACAAGATGAAAAGTAGCTGTGTAGTGCCACACCCTGCAATCCCGGTACTTGGAAGGAAGAGGCAGGTGAACCGTGTTCAAGGCCAGCCAGGGCTATGTAGTGAGATCCATCTGCTTCTGCTTCTCCCGGGTCAGATGTTTGGCTGTTTTGCACAAGTCTGGGATAGGTCAGGCTGGGACTGGGAATTAGAGTGCACAGTTTTAGGTGTATTTTGTGTGTATGAGTGTTTCACCTTCGAGTATGTATGCATACCAGGTGTGTGTTACCCTGGAGGCCAGAAGAGGGCAGCAGATCTCTGGAACTGAAATTTCAGATGGTCCTGGGCCACCCTGTAGTTGCTGGGAACCAAACCTGGGTCTTCTGCAGCCTTTGGCCCATCTCTCCAGCCACCAACTTGTTTTTTAATTTTTATTTAGTGGTGTGTGTGTGTGTGTGTGTGTGTGTGTGTGTGTGTGTGTGTGTGATGTGAGTGTGTGTATGTGTGTGTGCGTGTGTGTGTGTGTGTGTGTGTGAGTGTGTGTGTGTGGTGTGTGTGTATGTGAGTGTGTGTGCATGCTGTGTGTGTGTATGTGAGTGTGTGTGTGTGGTGTGCATGTGTGTGTGGTGTGCATGTGTGTGTATGTGAGTGTGTGTGTGAGTGTGTGTATGTGTATGTAAGTGTGTGTATGTGGTGTGTGTGTGTGTGTGTGTGTGTGTGTGTGCGTGCGCGCGCTGTGTGTGTGTGTTTCCACTGGAGAGTAGAAACTGGCTTCACATCGCCGTATTTGTGCCTCTCCATGTGGGAGTTAGGAACAGAACCTGGGTCTCTGCTGTAGAGCTTGTATTCGGGTGTCACAGAGTGGCAGGTGGAAATGTGGCGCTTGTGAGGTTTGATGCCATGCTAGAAGCGTAAGAGCCAGGCAGCCAGGCCTGGGAGACAAAATACCCTGTGGGGACAGTGTCGTGGCCCGAGGGCCTGAGTGGTGGATTTGGGTGGCATGTGAGTCGTGGGAGGTGGCCACTGACCCCTTGGCTTTCCACAGGATGCCCTGCACACATTCCCACAGCTGCAGGTGGAGCAGACAGGGGAAGGCTCCCCGGAGGAGGGGGCTGTGCGGCTGCGGCCCGCAGGGGAGCCCTATAACCGCAAGACACTCAGCAAGCTGAAGAGGACTGTGGTGCGGGCCCAGGTAGGGCGCGACCCGGGGAGGGGGCCCTGGGTGGGGTGGTGCTGGCCGGAGCGCCTGAGTGTGGGCTCCCCTGTCTGCAGGAGTTCAAGGTGGAGCTGGAGAAGTCGGGGTACTACACACTCTATCACTCTCTGCATCATTACAAGTACCACACCTTTCTGCGCTGCAGAGACCAGGTGAGCGCTGGCCCAGCCCCCAGCCCCGTCCCCGTCCCGTGACTGCCGTGACTGCCGCTCTAGACCCCAGGCGTCCTCCTCGTCTCCGCCCTGGTCCCATCCTCTCAGGGACCCTGTCCCGTCCCTCCCCCAGCCATTTCTTCCGTGCAGCCTCCCCCTTTCCCCCACAGACCCTGGCCATCGAGGGTGGCGCGGAGGACCTGGGACAAGAGGAAGTGGTCCAGCAGTGCATGCGGAACCAGCCTTGGCTAGAGCAGCTGTTTGACTCCTTCAGTGACCTTCTGGCCCAAGCACAGGCCCACAGCCGCTGCGGGTGACCGCACCCTACCTGGCGAGGACGGCACCTCCTCCATGAACTGAGAACTGACAGAACTGTCCTGTGGAGCTGACTCCCTGTGCTCCCTCGCTGCCAGGGGGAAGGGGTCGTCCTCAGCCAGGATGTATCCACACCGCCCTCCCCTCTCCCTCTTACACCCACCCCCATTCGTGTACAGAGAAATTATTTATATATATGTATAAATGTCTATTTAGTAACACTTGCCCTGGCCCCTGGCCCAGCCCTCCCGACACAGCCATCGCTCCTGCCCCTCCACTGTGTACATAATGTATAGGAAAATTCTATGTGTGGTTGGGGGAGGCGGGCAACTTGAGAGAGCTGGGAGGCCCCTCCCTCTCAAGCTTCCTCCTCCAGGCCAACATCTTCGCTAAAGGCTGCTCCCCAAGGGCGTGTGGTGTTGGGTGGGAGGGGCCAAACATCTTGTTAATTATTTTTAACCTTATTTATTGTACATATGTAGGGTGGGGGAGGGCTGGAGAGGGAGGGGGAGGAGGCCCCCCGCCCTGCCTCTCCTGTCCCTTTTCTACTGCATCTGTCTCCCCAACCCTCTTCCCTTTTTCTTTCAACGTGGTTCTATTTTTTAATGCCTCTCTGCCCTGTCCCCTCCTCCCCCTGACCTCTTGCTCTTGGGCTCTGTACAACTCACCTTGTATACACTGTGTACACAGAACCAGCCAAACGAAACCCAACAGCGACACTTTACCAGCAGGTTGGAGTGCTCTGTCTGCGGCGGTGGGGTGGGGTGGGCAGGGGGTCAATGGTTGGCAAAGGGACTTCGATGAAACCCGCTCAGGAAGGCAGCGTAGGGTTACTGTGTGTGTGGCCTGAAATGTAATGATGTCGTGCAAGCATGAATTTTGTTATGCTTCGTCTAGATCAAGGGTAGGGGGTTGGGTGGACAGGGATCTGTCCCCAAGGAGCCACTGAAGTCCTCATCTGCTATGCTGCCCTAGGGATTGTGG
The DNA here is from genome assembly GCA_030556225.1 of Cricetiscus sungorus. NCBI lineage: Eukaryota > Metazoa > Chordata > Mammalia > Rodentia > Cricetidae > Cricetiscus > Cricetiscus sungorus. Next base: position 1,754,809 of record JANBXA010000732.1, read on the forward strand.
CTGCAGGGTCCCCAGGGCCATGGGCTGGAGGCCTCAGGTAACTCGCCATGTGGTATTTCCGTGGAACTCATTGAGCATTCTCATAATATGGTGGCTGACAAGGAAGCCATCTAAGCCATCTGTCATTGTCTCACAGACTCCCTCAAAAGCCTCGGGCTAGAGAGCTTGCTGCTTTTGCACACTGGGTGGCGTACACAGAAGACAGTTGATCTTCTTTTTGGTCTCCTGCAGCCTGAGCTCACCACGTAGCTGACTGACAGTAAACTTCTAACCTGCTTCTGCTTCCTAAGTGCTAGGGTCAGAGCCCTGTGCCACCCCGCTGGTTAAATTCCTCTTTTTAAAGAATACATGAGTATTTTAAATGAATTTTTCAGCTGGGTAACAATTTTTATTACAGAGTTGAGGGTTTCCAAAATTGTCAGATTCTAGGGAGACGTGACCTAGACATACTTGATGGCCTAGCTTGGTGTGGAGCTACCAGTTGACTGGGAGCAGGGGTCTGTACCTTAATGAATGTCAGGTCCTATGTTACTGAGGCATTCGCTGTTCAAAGTGTGTATTTCTGAAGTCTTCAGGAGCTTGGAGGAACTGATGTCGGTGAGCCAAAATCAAATTAAATAGATGCTGGACATGATGGCTTTACAAGTAATCCCTAGAGGAATTACCATGGAAACCCAAGGCCAGCCTGAAAGGGATGGGGTCAGGTCTTTCTGGTAGAGCCCCTGCCTAGAATTCCCTAGTGAGGGGCTGGGGTGTGACTCTGGTAGAGCCCCTGCTTAGAATCCCCCAGTGAGGGCTGGGGTGTGGCTCAGTGTTGGAGCCCCTGCCTAGAATCCCCCAGTGAGGGGCTGGGGCTTGGCTCAGTGGTACAGTACTAACCTAGAGTGTAAGAGGGTCCGAATTTCCGTTCCTGCACTGGTGTGGAGGAAGGGCCCTGGAATTGGAATGCTAACAATAGTTGGCTTTCTGGTGAGGGTTGAGAGTGAACCTTAAGTGTCCATGAATGGTGGCCTGTCTGCCAGTATGCAGTGGCTTGTTCTAGATTATGAATTGTCTCTGGAAACAGAAGCTGGATATCCCCCAGGGTCAGGACTATTGTCCGGCTCTGAGTTCTAGAACAAAAGTTTGACCCAAAAAGACTGCCCCTCCAGAGTAGAAAAGGCTGTGTTGCCTTTTGGATAAAACCCGGCTTCCTAAAGTGAGCCTCTGTTGACTAATTGGAGCAGGCTGGGCAGGACGCACACACAGCACACACATGTCAGAACCGGGCGGCGAGCCTGGTGTGCTGGGGAGCCTGAGGGAGGGGGATTTGGAGATCGAGGGCAAAAACTCAAAACAAGATCATTGCCAGCGCCGGGAAGGGCAGAAACCCTGCCGCAGGCGCAAACACGTGCCTGGAGAGATGCCAGCCAGGCTGCCAGGGTTTCACTCTTAGAGACTTCTTCAGAGTGGCAGTGGTCTGGAGCCTTCCAAAAATGGCCTGCCAGTTGTCATCCATCTTCTTGTGCTTTCTTCTGGGGGCAAGCAGTAACCTGTCCCCTTCGTGGTGTAACACCTTACCAGGGTGTTAAGGCCAAGAACTCCACCCTACTCTAAGGTGGGACTTAATTCCCAATCGGCTCTGTTCTAGGAAACGTCTGCTGGGACACAGACCCTTTGCTGGCAAGAGCAGCATGTCCCCCCTGGGGCACTTTACTTGGGAACATTAGGAAAGGCTGGAAAGGCTACAGGTTCTTCCTCAAAAGGGGCAACCCCATCTTGGGCTGGGGAGGGGACATGCTCCTGCGTGTACTTGGCCTTCCTCAATGCCAGGGCCAAAGGCTGAGCACAGGCCAAGGGGAACGGAAAGGGATCCTTGATCGGCTGTCTAATCTGGAATAGAGTACCATTCACAGTCCCGGGACAAGACAGAAAGCGGGGGTCATGGATGTTGATGCTGAATAGCCAGCCTGCACTAGACATGGTTCTACGAGGGCCGTCTGTAGCCTGCATTCTTTCAGAGAAGCAGCACTACAGAGCAGGCAACTTGAACACGGATGCCAGATTGCTGTTCTAGATTGGATCTGCCAGGGGCGAGGCAAGGCCACAGTCTGCAGAGGAGACAGAGCCTGCAGTGGGTGTTCTAGAATTAGGCCCAGAGATGTTCAAAGTCAATGTGTCTGGTGACAGGCTCAAGTCAGCCTGTGTTCAGCACAGGACAGACTGCTGGGATGGAGTTTCAGCCTGGTATGTCGGGAAAGTGTTGGGGTTCAAAGATGGGTAATCAAGCCAGGCATCCTGGATCACACCTGTAACACCAGCAGTAGAGGAATGGAGGTAGGATCAGGAGTTCGAGGCCAGCCTTGGCTAAGTGAGACCTTGTCTCAATAAAGTCCCCCCCACCAAGAAAAAAGGTCAGATGGGATTGGGAGTTTGTAGCTGGTACCTTCCAGGATGTCACACAGTATGGCAGGATTGACAGGTCCTGCTGTGGGTCTACATATATAAAGATGATGTTTCTTGGACCCAGATGCCATTCTGCTCATCTGTCCCTTTCCCCTTCTAAACAAACTTTTTTGGCATGGATAGTGAGGTGGGAGCCAGATAGACAGGGTTGTGGTAGTGTCTGTCTCTAAAGCCTTGGAGCTTTCTAGAATAGCATTTCCAGTAGGACCTTCTGCAGCCACAGGGATCTTATATGTTTGCTTTGCCTGTTAGATTTCACTGCTAGTCATGAGTGACTATTGAGCTCCTGAATTTGAGGCAATTTTTTTTTTCTGTGTAGCCCTAGTTGTTCTGAAACTTGTTCTGACCTCAAACTCACAGAGGTCTACCTGCCTCTGCCTCCCAAATGCTGGGATCAATGTCATGCACCACCACTGCCCAGCTGAGAAAATTAATTTTAATTTCAACAACCATATGTAGGTTTCAGGCTACCATATTGAACGGTGTAGTTCTAGAATTTTCCAGGAAAAAAAAATAATGCTTTTTTTTCCTGAAACGAGGTCTTGTCATATAGTTTAAACTGGGCTTAAATTTGTGGTCTAATTTTCCTGCCCCAGCCTTTGAAGTGCAGAATTCACAGGCATGCACCACCACACCAGCTTAAAATTTTAAAGACACTATTACGTTTATTTAGTGTGTGTGTGCATAGGTGTGTGTCTTAGGGTTACTATTTCTGTGATAAACACCAGGACCAAAAGCAAATTTATGAGGAAACGGTTTGACAGAATAACTCACTTCCACAGCACCGTTCATCGCTGAAGGACACGGGACAGGAACCTAAGCAGGGCAGGGACCTGGAGGCAGGAGCTGGTGCAGAGGCCGTGGAGGCAGGAGCTGGTGCAGAGGCCGTGGAGGCAGGAGCTGGTGCAGAGGCCGTGGAGGCAGGAGCTGGTGCAGAGGCCGTGGAGGCAGGAGCTGGTGCAGAGGCCGTGGAGGCAGGAGCTGGTGCAGAGGCCGTGGAGGCAGGAGCTGGTGCAGAGGCCGTGGAGGCAGGAGCTGGTGCAGAGGCCGTGGAGGCAGGAGCTGGTGCAGAGGCCGTGGAGGCAGGAGCTGGTGCAGAGGCCGTGGAGGGAGGGATGCTGCTTTAGTGCTTTGCTCAGCATGGCTTTCTCAGCCTGCTTTCTTATAAATGCGGACCCCTCCATCAGTCAGTAATTAAGAAAATGCACTACCGGTTTGCTACAGCTGAGTCTTTGGGAGGCATTTCCTCCTTTCCCATGACTTCAGTTCGTGTCAAGTTGACATAAAACTATCCAGCACAGACTCATTCATGTAGAGATATATCAGAGGACAGTTGCAGGAGCTGGCTCTTCTTTTTCTCCCACCTTGTGGGTTCTGGGATTTAAACTCAGGAAGCCATGCTTGGTAGTAAGCAACTTTACTGCTTGGTCATCTAGCCAGATTACTACTCTCTTAGAAAATAAGTAAGAGCCGGTCATGGAAGTGCACAACTTCAATCCCAGCACTTGGGAGGCAGAGGCAGGCGGATCTCTGAGTTTGAGTCCAGACTGGTCTACAGAGTGAATTTCAGTACAACGGGCTACACAGAAAAAAACCTGTCTTGGAAAAAAAACAAAAAGCAAATCTGACCTGTGGATGCAGCTCAGAGGTTGGGCCCCTGCCTGGCAGGCATGGAACCCTAGGTTCATCTCCAGCAACTACCCCACCCCCCACCGACTCAGTGAAAAGCATCTCCATGTAGGCAGTGATATTTATTTTTCTGAAAGACTGGACTTATATACAGCAGTGACAAGGACCTCCTGATCCCACCAGGGGCTTGGGTGGGAAGGAAGGGACTGAAGAAGGCACTCAGCGGTAGCCCCGGGAGGCCAGAAAGTGAAGGTAGAGGGTGTAGTGTGTCCTGCGGAACCCAGGGGAGGCTGAGGCTCAGCTAGAGCCTCAGGCCACACAGTGTGAGGCAGCTGGTCCCAAGAGAGCTTGTGCTGGTTGCTTGGAGCTTTTCGGCTACAGCAGGACGCAGGGGCAGCCCCCACCCTTCTTCCTGGGAGCACTGGGTGGGCTAGGAGGGAGTTCTTGCTCCTGGTATTTCCTGTGGGAAGCAGTCTGTGAGTATGGGGTGGAGGGCTGAGGACCAGGATGCCAGGAAAGGGCCCTGTGCTTACCGGACAGTCCGGACCAGCTGCTCGAACACCTCGTCGACATTCAGACGCAGTTTGGCGGAGACCTCAAAGTAAGCCATGTGGTGGGAGGCACTGAAAGAAGACGCTTCAGATCGGAGGACCTGGAAGAAGCAGGGACAGGGGAGGCTGAGCATCCTAGAAACGCCCCAGAAGAGGATACTGGAGGGTTGAAGCTTTCTAAGTGAGACATCGGGAAGATTATGAAGATGTAAATGAGATGCAGGCAGGCAGGCAGGCACGAAGTAAGGGTGTTCTAGATCAGGAGCGGGGAACACACACCAGCTATCGATCAGTAGCAAAGGATTAGTGTAAGGCTCAGGACCACGGCTCAATGGTGGGACCTCTGCCTGGAATCTCCCAGGGAGGGCGAACTCATTGGCAAAGCGCCTGCAGAGAATCTCCCAATTGGGTGGCTGCGGGTGTGGCTCCGTGGTCGATGATCCCGCTTGGGAGTTGTGTCTATGTTAAAGCTGTGACAGTGGAGGGACCCGGGACCCGCGGTAGGAGATGTTCCCCTGCAAGAGCCTCCTAGGTCCAAATGGGTCATCAGGGAACCCAAACCTGGCGCTGTGTCTCCAGATCGGCCTTGTTCCCAACCAGCACAATGGGGAAATCGTCGCGGTCCTTGACTCTGAGGATCTGAGTGTAGAGCTTGCCTACCTCATTGAAACTGCAAGAGAAGCCAGTGGTGTCAGGCAGCCTCTGGGAGGAGCCTGTGGTGCACTCATGCATGCCCACCGCACTCCCCCTCACCTCTGTCTGTCATTAATTGCAAACACCAGCAGGAAGCCATTGCCAGCTCGCATGTACTGCTCCCGCATGGCACCAAATTCTTCTTGACCCGCAGTGTCCAGGACTGTGAGACAGGGAGAGGAATACTGGGTCCTAGGCTGACCTCTCAGCCCTGCTACCTGCCTCCCATCCAGGCCCAGCCATCCTCACTGTCCAGCCGTGCAGGGACGCCATCCACAGCACAGATCTTTGTGTAGGAGTCCTCAATGGTGGGGTCGTAGTCAGATACGAAGTAGGACTGGGGGACAGAGAGAGGTCACTGTCACCAAAGCACCAAAGCGTTGTGATTGTGTGCGAGCCCTGCCCCGAGATCTTCCCCTCGGCCTCTGCCCTGCTCTGGGTCTCTCTCGCTCATGGTCCCTGTCCCCCCCATTCTCTGGGTCTCTCTCGCTCATGGTCCCTGTCCCCCCATTCTCTGGGTCTCTCTCTCACTCATGGTCCCTGTCCCCCCCATTCTCTGGTCTCTCTCGCTCATGGTCCCTGTCCCCCCATTCTCTGGGTCTCCCTCTCACTCATGGTCCCTGTCCCCCCCATTCTCTGGTCTCTCTCTCGCTCATGGTCCCTGTCCCCCCATTCTCTGGGTCTCTCTCTCACTCATGGTCCCTGTCCCCCCATTCTCTGGTCTCTCTCTCGCTCATGGTCCCTGTCCCCCCATTCTCTGGGTCTCCCTCTCACTCATGGTCCCTGTCCCCCCCATTCTCTGGTCTCTCTCTCGCTCATGGTCCCTGTCCCCCCATTCTCTGGGTCTCTCTCTCACTCATGGTCCCTGTCCCCCCCCATTCTCTGGTCTCTCTCTCGCTCATGGTCCCTGTCCCCCCATTCTCTGGGTCTCTCTCTCACTCATGGTCCCTGTCCCCCCATTCTCTGGTCTCTCTCTCGCTCATGGTCCCTGTCCCCCCATTCTCTGGGTCTCTCTCTCGCTCATGGTCCCTGTCCCCCCCCCCATTCTCTGGGTCTCTTTCCTATTCTGGGTCTGAGAATCTCTTTGCCTGTCTCCTGAGTGGGTACCTGTCTTTTTCTCTTGATCTCTTGCTCCTTTCTCTGGGTCCGCCCCTCCCCCTTGATTCAATGTACCTGTCTCCCGCACTGCCGCGGGTGTGGTCTGTCTCTATGTTGGTCTGTCTGTCCAATCTCTTTCTTCTGCATCTCTCTGAATCTCTGCCCTGCCTCTCTGGGTGACGGATTGTCCCCAGGTCATGGGTCCCCGTCCCTCCATCCCCCTGTTCTCTCTCTCTGAGCCTCTGCTTTCTTCAGTATAAAGCACTCTCCTTTGCCAAGATTACTCCCAGCTGCAAAGTCACTCCAAACAGCCCTCTCCGAGTCTCAGTTTCCTCATTTGGAGAAAATGAACACACTATACCACCTTACCACCTGACAGTGTTTGCAGGAATTTTCTGCTAATCACGGTGATATTCAATAATCAGCTTCTGAGAGCTCTTGACCAAAGTAGCTGCCTATCTTCCCTGTCTCTCTTAGTTCCACCCCACCTCCCTCACCCCCACCCCCGCCTCCCTTCCCTCCTCCACTACCTCCTCTGTGAGCAAGCAGCCAGTTTCAGTCCTGCTTAGGAGAGGCTGCCCCACCCTCAACCCACCCCTCCCTTCCTGCCTGGGTCCTGCTGTCTCCAGCCAGACCTCTGGCCAGCTCCTGATTTGGCCCTGGGTGCCAAGGGCTCAGCTTTGGGCGCTGCAGGCTTCTCTCACGGGCTTGCTGGAGGGTCCTTGTGGGTGTGTGTCTATCACCCAGGAGCCTCTACTGCAGCGAGTAGGCTCTCACGCTCCTAGTGTTGTCCTGACCAGCGTGGGGGTGTGGGGCGAGCTCCCCATGGGAACTGGGTGGAGGTTTCCGGGGCTGGGCTGGATTTTCAGAACTTGGCTGCTGGGGCTTGAAGGTGGCTTCCTCTCTAGAGGGTGTTTGCTGAGGGCTGGGGCTGGAAGGGGTGAAGGAGCAGAGTCTGGTGAGGATGAGGCTTGGTTTGCGTGTGTGTGTGTGTGTGTGTGTGTGTGTGTGTGTGTGTGTGTGAGGGTCTATGAATCATTAGGAGATGCTCAAAGGTGAGAACACCCTGGAGCATTCTTGGAGGGTAGTGGGTCTTTGGAGGTTATGAAACGCCTAAGGTTTCATTTTTTGTTTTGATTTTAACCTGGAGATGACCTGGGAGCTACCCAGGGTTTCCAGAGGTGAACTCGGGGAGTTGGAGTGAAGAACGTAAGAGTGAAGAAATGGTAGGTTTTCCTTGGGGTGGGGTGGGAGGGTGAGGGTCTGCATTTAGCAGAATAAGGTACTGCCAGATATTGGTGTTTTCCTAGAATGGCAGGATCTTCCTAAGGTCTGAGGGGAAAATCATCTTCAAGCAGGGGTTACAGAGTGTCTTCTGAGGATTGCATGGTCCCAGTAAAGTCCTAGAACCAAGGTCTTGGCAAAAATTTCCAAAGTCTGGGCGATGGTTCCTAAATAGAGGGACTAGGGCTCCAGCTGTGGAAGCGTCAAAACTACAGGGCACAGCTGCTGACCAGTGTTGGGTGGTTAAGAGGTGTAAAAGCTGGGGCTTCGGGCAGACAAGTTCAGGGTCAGAGCCTGCTTAGGATCTGAATGGAGATATTATTTAGGGCACTCCCAGGAGGTAAGCAGGGCCAGGTCCGCTGGGGTTAGGACTCTCAGCTACCTCAGGGAGGGTGATCTCCCCCGGGACTTATTAGGAGAAAGTTCCCCCGCATGAAGTGGGTGGAGGCCCTGGGCACTTTGAGTCGCAATCTGCAGGGATCTTCTAGGATTAGAGACCCTTTTAGAAGAGTCCCAATGATGGCTCTGGGGGGAAGTAAAAATCTCAGGGAACCCCCAAAGGGCTCAAATTCTCGATCTTGGGGACACCCTCCCCGGTGAGGGCCCACTACCTGGATGAACTGGATGGTCAGCGCGCTCTTGCCCACGCCGCCGCCGCCCACGACCACCAGCTTGTGAGTCTCGCCGGGCGGGGGGTCCCTGGGTCCCGGCCCCCCGCCCCGGGGCCGCCCCCGCCCAGTCCCGGACGCCGCCCCGCTGCTCATGTCGCCACCGCCGCTGCCGCCGCCGCTACCGCCTAGCGGGGGGAGTCGCGAGAGGCCAAGGGGTGGGGTATGCTAATAAATACTGCATAAACATGAGCTCCGAACTGTGGGACGCGCGTCTCCGGATGCATCAGGAGCAGGCGAGGCCAAGGAAAGGGAGGAGCTATACTAATAAGAGTTGGGGAAACAAGTTTGCAAAGAAGGGAGTTCCTAGAGGGGCGGGGACATGCTAATACAGACCTGTGCTCACCCAAAGCCCAGCCACGCGCTGCCTTCAGACAGCCCATCTTTGGGAGGAGCTATGTTAATAAAGTCCCATCTTAGGGCGAAAAGTTCTTTCAGGGCGGAGATAGGCAAATAAGGACGCAAGAGGTAGTACTTGTCTAAGGACCACCCCTGGGTATTTCTGGTAGGTGGGGCTCGTGGGTTCAGGGCCGTATATAGGGAGATTTTAGAAAGCGCTGGTCTCGAAAAAGAAGCTCCGCCTCCTTCCTGGGATCGTCGCCAGCTCTCTGCCCCGGAGTTGGTCTAGAAGCTGGAGTCTTGCCTCAACTAGGGACCCAGGCTTCCGGTTCCCCATGTCCCAGCCAAACGGAAGATAGTCTGGGAGGGAAGCTGGGGCCCTGGAGGGGGACAGCAGGGTAACGGGGCAGGGACGGGCTGTGAGATCACCACATTCCTAATCCATGAGCCAGCGCATCCTACTCGGGAAGTCCGGGGCCTGAAGGGCCTACAGCCAGGGGGTTGGCGGAGGCAGACACCTGGTTCCTACGAATGCATCGAGGTGGAGACTTGGATTACCGGGTCCTAGGGAGAACAGGGCTTTGGGAGGGGCTCCTTAATATTAGATTAGGTATTGGGAAAGCTGAGAGCCTGAACTCCTGGGGCCAGAGGATAGAGTCTGGGGACTCAGAATTCTGGGCTCGAGGGCATGAAACCGCGAGGGGAGGGCCGCGGAGGAGTTTGTAATAAGTATGCTATTGATGCCCTTCCAGGAGGGACCTAAGGAACCGGTCCAAGGGAAGAGGATTGAGTCCCAGGGAGGAGGGAAGTGAGTCAGCGCACTCAGATTTCGGACTTTACTGCCCTGAGTAAGGACGCCCTGGTCTGGTTTAGTGGGGATTATTATACATTCAAGGCTATCTTGGACATCTTAGAATGACCTGTCTCAGAATAAAAAGTTAAAAGAGGGCTATAGGTAATGCTCAATAATAGAGCGCTACCTAGCATGTGTGAGGATCCAAATAAATCCACCTCTAATACCCCTAAAGTGAGTAATTTATCGGGGCATGGTGGCGGACGCCTGTAGTTCCAGCACTGGGGAAGCAGAGACACGATGACAGTCCGCAGCAAGTTCCAGGCCCGTCTCAAAAAGCCTCCTTAGGCTTTCGAGGGGGAGGAAGCCTAAGGGGCTCATGGTCCACTTTCACTCAACTGAACTTCAATTCCCATGCATCTCAACAGCGGAGCGCCTTTTTGACATCACTTCCTGATCCGCCGCCCTTTCCCCGCGCACGCAGGGCACTGTGGTGGCCCTTACCGCGCGCTCCAGCAGCCCCGCCCCTTCACCTTTCACCCCTACACTGTCCCCGCGTGACGGAGGGGACTCGAGGACTACGTCTCCCGGCGTACGGCGCGCGGACCCCGCCTCCATGCGGCGCGTTGATTTCTGGGAAACCGAGTCCGTCTTCCGTCCCGCCCGCCTTCAGGAAACCCAGCTGGGTACTTGAAATCCCAGCAAGCTCGGCGGCAACTTGGCCCCGCCCCTCCTCGGCTCAGATCGCGAGCCCCGCCCCAGTCCGCCCCGCCCCGCGCCGGGGCCGGAGCCGCAGCCCGAGCGGCGGGGTAAGATGGCGGCGGCGGTCCGGGCCGCGGGGCTCGGGCCTAGCGGGGTGGGCGGGGCGGAGTCGGGTCGCTAGTCGTCTCCGAGTGTCGCCCGTACGCCACAGGGCCTGGAGATCATAACGTGGCAGCCTCGGATCCGGCAGCGGCGTCCAAGGCAGTCGCTGAGTGTGGGGCCTTCTTAGGGCCCGGGACGCGCCCGTGGGTGCCAGGGGACGCGTCCATAGGGCCTGGACCGCGCCTGTGTCAGCCTTCCATCGCATTGCTGAACCCGGACTTGTCTGCAGGCGCTGTAGATGGGTTTTATGTGCGACCATAGTCTAGGGTCTGTTGAGAGGCTTTTGGGGCCATCTTGAGATCTTGATGTGTGTCCCAAGAGTGGAGGGGTCTGCAGAGCCACCTAGATCGCTGGGGTATGTCTCTTAGGGCTGGGAAGTGTCTACGTCTGCTGGCCTCTGCATTCGGCTCATCTACGTGGATCTGGGACAATTTATGAGGCCTGGAAGCTCTCTTCAAGGACTAGGAAGTGTTAAGGGCCACCTGGAAGAAAGAGATGTTTTCCCACCCAGGGAGAGGGAGGCAAGCGTTGTGATGTGCCCAGAGGCATAAATGGGTCTCCAAGGTCTGGGAAGTGTTTGATGTGGGGTGACTCGGAGACGGGGGTGGGGTGGGGTGGGGCAGTTAGAAGGAACTGGAGTCATCCAGGTGATATTGATGTGATTGCAAGAATCTAGACTGTGTCTTGGAGCAAATTAAAGTGATTTGGGGTACTAGATAATCCTGTGGAGAATAATAACACAACAGAAAGTGCTGGGCATTTTACCCAGCTCAAATGTACTTGCCTTTCAGAAAGTAATTTTTTAAAAATGGCTTTAAATAACAACAAAAGGAATCTGTGTTGTCCTAACGCAGAGGAGTTAGAATCAGACCCTGGAGGCCTGAAGATCTGTAGAGCTGTCTGGACTCATCTAGTGTAGTGCTCTGCAACTTGACCTTGATAGGTAGGAGGAAATGTATTGTTGGATGAGATTCAGTACATGCCAACATATGCGTTTTACTAATATTAGTCGAGTCCTGTATGCTGATGTTTCCATTTAGAACTTGGGAAGTATTTTTCATTATGTCCTGTGTACTTTGTATAATGAGCTATTTGTGAATCACTAAATTGCTCCCGGAACCCTGTAATTGAGGGATCACTGATCTGCATTGCCTTATGATGTCTATGGTTTTGGGAATCTCCAAGTCTGCAGCGGGTGCTTTTGATACAGTTTCTTGTGACCACTCTGGATAGCATTTGTATCCCAGAGGGAACGGTTGTTACAGGGTTAGGGTCCTGATTTAGCTTAGAGAACCTTGGATATGGTAGAGGGGCTGTCAGAGTAGGGTGTGGTTGTGGGAGTTAGCAAAGATGCTGAAGATAGGCAGCTGCAGCTGAGTGTGGAGGCCTGGGCATGGCTTTCTGCTAGGACTGGGACCAGGTCTTAGGTCTCTTCCTTGCAGATGCATAGCCAGGGAAGCAGGCTGAGACAAAACCGGGGAAACCTGGACTAAGGGCTAATGATACAATTATTGCTAATGTGTATCCAGCCATTTGTATGTGCAGATGAGTGTGATAGATGCTACTATTTTGCCATTTTCAGATAAGCACATGGTTTGGTTTAGGAAGCCCGGAGCTAGTAGGAATTCCCAAGATTAGGTGTGTTCAGAGTCACAGGTTTGACAGCTGTGGGGAGGCTTACAGCTGTGATGTTCATATTTTCTGAAGCCTCAATCAAGACATCCACCAGTCTGAAGGATGCTCTTTCAACCACCTGACTGGGCACTCAAAGCTCAAAAGTCCCGTGACATCATCGAGGCTTTGGCCATGCTTCCACAGGACAGGCAGCTGGGTGATAGGCAAGTGCCCCGATGGGCTGGGGGGACAGCATGCCTTTCTGAAAGTTGGCGTTTTTGTTTTAAAAGCAATGTGGTGGTTGTGTAGACCATACTGTCATAGTTGTATCTCATGCCTAGAAATAAAACTCTTTGGTTCCTCACCGTGGAGGGTGACGGATGCTATGTGAAGCTGTGGTACCTGTTACAGAGTACCACTGAGCAGGTTGGCTGTTCCCCATTGTGGGGAAGGTGAGCTTCTGAGACCGAAGCACACTCTTAAAATCATGGGACCCAAAGTCACGGTTGAGTCTGCATCTATCTGATTGGGTTGGGGATATGAGTTCTGACGAGGTGCCTTGGGAAACTGGGCAGTGGAGGGCCAGATGCCAGAGCAGGCGGCAGAGGCCTCCCGTTGACAGAAGGCCAGCGTGGGACCAAGTACAGGGTCGCCAGGATTGGTGGAAGAGGGTGCAGTGGAGGTGGCGCTGGAGGTCCCGGAGGCTGGCTTCACTCCACTGTCGCCCTCCACCCCAGGTGACATGGAGGAGGAAGAGGAGTGTCGAGGAAAAGCAGAGGAGGCGGGAGAGGATGGGGGAGATGGTCCGCCTGACGGAGATTCTGCCCTTTCTCCTTCCGCCTTTATCCTGGTAAGAGAGCTGGGGGTAGCAGGGCCTGCCTGGGGACTTAGGCCCCATTCTTGGCACAGGGGCTGAGGGTCTGGAACCTGGAAGGTCTGGCTGTGGGGTGGGTGGAACATGCCTTCCAAAGCAGAGGCTGCACAAGTCTCTTCCCTGACACCCCTGATGTTTAATTTCCCCCCTTTTTCTCAGCGGGCCATTCAGCAGGCTGTGGGAAGCTCCCTGCAGGGGGATCTGCCCCCTGAGAAAGGTATGAGGTCTAGTCCTTTCAGGCCCTTACCCCTCCTCTGGGTTTGGTCTCTTCGTTCTTTCTGAGGCTTCATGAGTGTGCTAGGGTCAGGAGTTCAGGGGACTAGGTTTGTCAGGAGGAAGGCCTGGTTGGCGGGGACCAGCAGACCTGCAAGGGGAATGGTGCCATGGGCTCAGCGTAGCTTCAGGGCTGATGAGAGGTTGTGAGCAGGGTAGTAGGACCTTTTGGGAGGCAGGAAACACCTATACCCAGGGTTAGGCAGGGCTCAAAGGTCAAGCTGAGACATCTCTTTCGGTAAGTCAGTGGGTGTAGGCTCACCCCAGATTGGGTTGGAGAGCTCAGGGTCGTGCCTTGATTGGGAGGTGGTAGATACTGCGGCAGCAAATATTAGGTCTGGTCCTGGCCTCTGCTCTGCACAGCCTCACACTGAGTCCCACCTTACTTCAATGTCTTTCCAGATAGCTCTAGGTGTCATGGCCTTCGATGGAGGCGCTGCTGCCGGAGTCCACGATCAGAGCCTCGCTCACAGGAGTCAGGGGGTGCTGACACAGCCACTGTGAGTAAGGGTGTCTGTGGACCACATCCTGGGCCTGCAAGACAAAGGGACTGGGGATGGATATCCCTGGGCCTGGGGTCCCTTTGTGAGCAGTGATGGGAGTCTGGGGACCAGATCCCAGACTAGGCTGCTGCCAGAGGCCATGAAGGATGGGGTTGGTTGGGCCCCTCAATGTCCTTGCGGGAGGTTGGTGGGTTCCTGAGAGGCTAGAACTGGGAAGGTTTTTGTGTGAGTGATAATAGAGCAGAGCCCAACGTGGCCCCTTCCAGGCACTGGACACAGCTGCAGACAGCCTTCTTGTGGGGCTGGTGAGCATCCTGGATCCACCGGATACCTGGGTCGCCAGCCGCTTGGACCTGCGACCTGGCGAGTAAGAGTGTGGGCAGCTAAAGGTGGGGGTGACTAACCGTGAGGGCTGCGTCCCTGCTGGGGCTCACCATGTCCTCCGCTTTGCAGAAGTGAAGACATGCTGGAGCTCGTGGCCGAGGTCCGCATCGGTGACAGGGACCCCATGCCTCTGCCTGTGCCCAGCTTCCTGCCCCGCCTCAGGGCCCGAAGGACGGGAAAAACGGGTATGTGGTGTTGGAGTCGTGTGGAAATGAACTGTTTTATGTATGTTAATGGTGCTGGGTACTGGACTTCGGGGGTCTCACGTATGCGCAGCAGGCAATCTGCCACCATGCTAAGCCCTAGCCTCACTTAAGCGATTCGTACTGAGGACAGTAAGGATGGTGTGACGTTAGGTGCGAGTCAGCGCAGGTACTCTTGGAAAGAGCGCGGTGGGATTAGGTAGGAGCATCAAGCGTGCTGGTACCTACTGCACCACCAGCTGACTGCTAGTGTCTTTGAGTGGGGTTCAGCATTGGGGTCTGGCTACTAGCTTGAGTCTGAGTGGAAAGGCAGTCCTTTCGGTTCTGTGCTGTGGTTGTGTAGGAGATAGACTCTGCTTCCCACTGTGCTCCTGGTAGCTGCCCAGTGACCTCAGAGCACACCAGCACCGGTGACGCCAGCAGTCCCTGAGCACCCGCGGTTGGGCCCTGGCTCGGGCTCCCTGTGGCCTGTGCTGTGGTGCTGCTGGTGTCCACGCCCCAGCAGGTCCCTCCCTCTGAGTGTCCTTTCACCAGTGCAGCTGCCAGGAAGACCTGTGCTCAGGTCCGTCCCAGTGCCATAAAGACCGCGGAGGCAGGTCACCGTCACTTTGTCCCTTCTCAGTTGTGAGGGGCATGTGTTCCCATGGCCCCGTAGAGGCCTGCAGGCTCCCGGGGATGTGGAGCTGTGAGTGGGGCCTCATCTGCCATCTCCATGGCCGGCAGGCTGACGGAGCAGTGACCACCAGACTCCGGAGGCTGCAGAGGCTGGGCGTCTCTGCCCCTGCCTGGGGTCTACATGGAGCCAGCTGTTCTCCTGGGACTCTAAAAGCACGCTGTCGTTTTGTTGGTTTTGAGATGGGGGCTTGCACTGTGAGTCAGCTGCCCTGGAACTTGTAGCGCTCCTCCCGCCTTGCCGGGCACAGTCTTGGACCACCGCCATTTGTCTTTTTTTTAAATCTTGGAAGTGGGGTGTTTTGTGTTGTCAGGTGGCCCACGGACTCTGAATTCAGGCTCTTCTGCTTCAGCCTCTGGGTTCAGGGCTGTGGCTTTGCACGGTTTGTGGTTCTTTTTAGTTTAGTTTAGTTTTTTTGGTTTTTCCAGACAGGGTTTCTCTCCGTAGCTTTGAAGCCTGTCCTGGAACCGGCTCTGCAGACCAGGCTGGTCTCAAATTCACAGAGATCTGTCTGCATCTGCTTCCCAAGTGCTGGGATTAAAGGTGTGCACCACCACCGCCCGGCCAGACTGATAGCATAGAAGGGATCCAAAGATGGGTAGAGCTAGGGACCCGTGGTCACATGACCTGAGTCTGTGAGGGGTGGTGCTGTCCTCACTGGCTCCATGCTTAGATAACGTCAGTCATCTGGGTGTAGGCTCTGCCCTTGCTGCTGTGTGTCCCTGGTGCCCTGGGCGTTGGGGGTAAACTAAGGAGACTTGCAGAGTCGGTCCTGTGAGACGGGACAAGCACTCCCTGATGTCCCTCTGGGTTGGTGGCTCTTGTTTCTCTTGGGTGCAGGTTGGGGGCAAAAGCTTGGACGGACTCTTGTCTTGCCAGGGCTCTGGCTTTGCCATTTCATGGTCTAAGCCGCCTCTTCTCACCAGAGCAGGCTCACCTCATGTAGGGGCCGCTAGCTAGCTCTTCTGTCCTGTGGGGGCATCACTGCCATTGGTCGAGGCAGACTTTGGCTTTAGGGCCAGCTTGAGGTGTGGGAGATTAAGTCATTGCACCTCCAGGGCTCAAGTGTGGACTCGAGGGTGACCTCACAAAGGCTAGGTCAGGTCTGCCACTGCGCACCCAGCCCCTGACCTCACTGGGCGGCAGCCCCTGCTCCTTAATTGCCTGGTATAATAAATAGGTCAGTTTTGCTAGAGATGTAACCCCTTACCACCCCAGCATGTTCTACTTCCAGTTTTTTCCTGTGTGGCTCAAAGTCAGAGGAGGGTCAGGATGGGGTTGGGGGCGCTGGAAGGCAGGAGCAGGGTGTCACTGACTGTCTACCCTGTTCTTTGCAGTTTCTCCACAGTCTCACGCTTCTCGACCTGCCTGTGCCCGTCACCTCCTCACCTTGGGCACAGGGGATGGAGGGCCTGCCCCTCCTCCTGCTCCCTCCTCTGCCTCATCCTCGCCTTCCCCTTCCCCATCCTCTTCCTCGCCATCTCCCCCTCCTCCGCCTCCACCCCCTCCAGCCCTGCCTGCCCCGAGATTCGACATCTATGACCCCTTCCACCCCACCGATGAGGCCTACTCCCCGCCGCCAGCCCCGGAGCAAAAATATGACCCCTTCGAGCCCACAGGCTCCAACCCTAGTTCATCTGCGGGGAGCCCCTCACCAGAGGAGGAGGAAGAGGAGGAGGAGGAAGAGGAGGGCCTCTCACAGAGCATCAGCCGCATCTCAGAGACGCTGGCGGGCATCTACGATGACAACAGCTTGAGCCAGGACTTCCCAGGTGATGACAGCCCCCGCCCGGAGCCCCCACCCCCGCAGACGCTGGGAGCCCCAGGGACGCCACCACAGGCAGACTCCACGCGGGTCGAAGGGGCCCCACGCCGCAGGGTCTTCGTGGTGGGACCTGAGGTTGAGGCCTGTCTTGAAGGCAAGGTATCAGTGGAAGTAGTGACAGCTGGACCAGCGCTGCCACTGCCACCACTACCCCCGACTGATCCCGAGATCGAGGAGGGCGAGATTGTGCAGCCCGAGGAGGAGCCCAGGGTTGCAGTGTCACTGTTCCGGGCTGGGCGCCCTCGTCAGCCTCCAGCCTCGGTAGCCACCCTCGCTTCAGTGGCCGCTCCTGCTGCGCCCGCAGCCTCTGCCCCACGTGCCACTGAGGGCGACGACTTCTTGTCCCTGCATGCTGACTCTGATGGCGAAGGCGCACTGCAGGTGGACCTGGGTGAGCCACCTGCACCTCCGGCTGCAGATGCACGCTGGGGCGGCCTGGACCTGCGCCGCAAAATCCTAACACAGCGACGTGAGCGCTACCGCCAGCGCTCGGCTTCTCCAGGCCCACCGCCTGCACGCAAGAAGGCCCGACGAGAGCGGCAGCGCAGCGGGGACCCGGCACCACCCGACTCGCCAGCCTGGGATGCCAAGAAGCATCGCTCACGCGAGCGCAAGCTTAGTTCACACAGTGCTGCCCGCCGCCGCTCACGGTCCCGGTCCCGCCGCCGGTCTCGCTCACGCAGTGCTGATCGGAGACGCGGGGGCCACCGCTCACGCTCCCGGGAGAAGCGCAGGCGCCGACGGCGCTCAGCCTCGCCACCCCCGGCTGCATCGTCCTCTTCATCCTCGCGGCGTGAGCGGCACCGTGGCAAGCGCCGCGAGGGTGGCAAGAAGAAGAAGAAGCGATCGCGCTCACGGGCTGAGAAGCGCGCTGGGGATGTGGAGAAGCTGCCTGCACCTGTGCCACCCTCAGGGTCTGAGCGTGACAGCCGGCGCCGGGGGGCCGTGCCGCCCTCTATCCAGGACCTCACGGACCATGACCTGTTTGCCATCAAGCGGACCATCACGGTGGGCCGCCCCGACAAGGCAGAGCCGCGTGCACCTTCACCAGCACCTGCCATGTCCCCAAAGCGGGAGGTTCTGTATGACTCGGATGGTCTGAGTGCCGATGAGCGGGGTGGCAAGAGTGACAAGGACCGGAGGCGTTCAGGGGCTGCATCCTCATCCTCGTCTTCAAGGGAGAAAGGATCTCGACGCAAGGCCCTTGATGGGGGGGACCGGGGCCGAGACAGGGATAGGTCATCCAAGAAGACGCGGCCGCCTAAGGACTCGGCGTCTGGTTCGGGGCCGCTGCCCAAGGCCCCACTAAGCAGCGGCTCCTCCTCTTCATCGTCGTCCTGCTCCTCCCGCAAGGTGAAACTGCAGTCCAAGGTGGCTGTGCTCATCCGAGAGGGTGTCAGCAGTACCACCCCTGCCAAGGATTCCTCGTCTTCAGGCCTGGGCTCCATTGGTGTCAAGTTTAGCCGAGACCGTGAGAGCCGCTCGCCATTCCTTAAGCCAGATGAGCGGGCCCCTGCAGAGGTGGCCAAGGTGGCCCCGGGCAGCACCAAGCCCAAAAAGACCAAGGCCAAGGCCAAGGCCGGGGCCAAGAAAGCCAAGGGGACCAAGGGAAAGACGAAGCCGTCCAAGACCCGGAAGAAGATCCGCAGCGGAGGCAGTAGCACGGCCAGCGGCGGGCCCGGTTCATTGAAGAAGTCCAAAGCGGACAGCTGCAGCCAGGCAGCCAGTGCCAAGGGCACAGAGGAAACATCATGGTCTGGGGAGGAGCGGACCACCAAGGCCCCCAGTACTCCACCACCTAAGGTAGCCCCGCCTCCACCCGCACTCACCCCAGACTCGCAGACTGTGGACAGCAGCTGCAAGACTCCCGAAGTCTCCTTCCTGCCAGAAGAAGCCACTGAGGACACTGGGGTCCGAGTGGGGGCGGAGGAGGAAGAGGAGGAGGAGGAGGAGGAAGAGGAGGAGCAGCAGCCTGCTACTACCACAGCCACCAGCACCGCCGCGGCCGCCCCAAGTGCCGTTCCCAGTGCAGGGTCTACTGCGGGTGACTCCGGCGCGGAAGATGGGCCAGCCGCTAGGGTCTCCCAGCTGCCCACGCTACCCCCACCCATGCCCTGGAACCTGCCTGCTGGTGTGGACTGCACTACCAGTGGTGTCCTGGCCTGTGAGTCTGTGAAGTGGGGAGGGGGAGACGGGGGATGGCAGGAAGGGACGGCTGGATCGGGTTGGCTGGGTGGAGCATGAGGGGGCAGTGTGAGGTGGCTGGCACAGAAGGGAGAGTCTGTTTGGAGCTGAGGTTTTCAGTCCTGGGATCAAGTGAGGGACCTGGCGGCGCCAGAGCTGGGTGAGGTTTGCCACCCATCCTGGTCTGATACCTGCACTGATTGTCACGTCTCTGTCCACTGCAGTGACTGCACTCCTGTTCAAGATGGAAGAGGCCAACCTGGCCAGCCGAGCAAAGGCCCAGGAGCTGATCCAGGCCACCAACCAGGTGGGCTCCCATGGGGAAGAGTCCCCACAGCCCCTTCTTTTGTCCATTGCCTCGGGGTAGGAGAGGAACTACAACTCCCAGCAGGCCTTAGGGCAAGGTATTGGCCAGAAGAGGAGCCTATTGCTCTCTAACATTGGGAAATTTGAGGGAACAGAGGGGTGCAAAATCCCCTCTTCCCTTCTGCCTTCCGTGGCTCATCGTACTCTCTCCTCACAGATCCTCAGCAATCGGAAGCCGCCCTCCACTCTGGGGGCGGCCCCAGCTCCTGTACCCACTTCTTTGGGCCTGCCCCCAGGCCCTTCCAGCTACCTGCTTCCTGGCAGCCTCCCCATAGGGGGCTGTGGCTCTACCCCTCCTACTCCCACTGGCCTGGCCCCTGCATCTGACAAGAGAGAGGGCAGCAGCAGTTCAGAGGGGCGCGGGGACACCGACAAGGTGAGAGGGGCTTGGGATATCAAAGGGCTAGATGAACGGGGCAGGGAGCTGGGCAGTCACAGGAACCACAGAGCAGAGGGCAGCTCAGTATTGAGTGCTCGCCTGGGGTCCATCCTCGGTTCCAGATACAAAGAACTAACGCGTGTAAAGAGTTAAGAGCAATTATAGTTCGTAAACGCACATATGTGTGTGTAAACACCGCCTTTAATGTACCTCTCTGTTGCTTCCACCGTTGTGTAACTGGGAGATGTCGGTTTTTAGAAGAAAACCAAGCACTTAGGGTTGAGCTGGTCACACATACAGATCAGGGCCGTAGCCCTAGCCTTTGTGAAAACTGAGAGGCGAGGGTGACGGTGTTGAGCCATCCCTGGCCGGAGTGAGGGCCCTGCAGGCGCAAAGGGAGAATGGCTTTTGGCGGCTGCCACCTGGCCTTGGCCTGCTTCCTGTAAACCCTGTCTGTCTCGGTGGCTTTACCTGGTCATGGCCCTGACACCACTGTCTGAAGGCACTGCTGCGCCTCATTGGCTGTGGAGCAGGCTTGTATTGGAAACAGATGGCCTCGGCTCACCTAGTCCTGGCTTGTGAACATTCCTACGCCATGCCAGCCAGGCCTCTGGCACTGTTTTGTGCTGTTGCTCTTCTCTTGGCAAGTGTGTGGTTAGTGTAGCAAGCAGCCCCTTGTATGTTACAGAGCTGAAACTGGCTTTCCCTGTAGCTGGGACACTTGTGTCCCCATTACCAGCGCAGGTATTTGTCGTGCCCTGCTCTCCCCAGGGTCCACTTGCCGGCACGTACCTTGCTGTGGGCCCAGGCTCTGCCCCTTGTTTTGGGAAAGCAGCTCTGCCTGTGGTTGTGGACACTGCTTTCCCGGGAAGCTCGGCCTCCGCACAGCTCCCCTTCACGGCGTGTCCTGTTTCCCATGAGTCACAGAATCTAGTTCCCCAGGGGTGGAAGACTGGGCTCCTGTGACGCTGACCACCTTAGCAGGCTGAGCCTCCTGGGCCTGAGCACTCAGCCCCTCCTGCGCTTCTGCAGAGTTCAGGCAACCGTGACCAGAGCAGAGTGCTGGGTGTCCCTGCCACTTCAGAAGGTCTCCAGTCTGAATAAGCCTGTAAGGTCAGCTTAGGGAGAGTCGTGGCCAGCTGTGTGTGGGGCACACCTCTCTGATCCTACCGCTTGACACTGAGGCAGGAGATTAAACAGTTGAAGGCAAGAACGGGCAACTTAGAGACACTGCCTAGAAAGCGGCTGGGGCTGGGGTAGAGCACCAGCACGCCCTGCCCTCTGGCCAAGCCCCAGCACTGCCTGGAAGAGACAGTATTGTTTGACAGGGTCTGTCTCCCGGCAGGCGGCTGAGCCTGGCTAGGCCAGGGTGAGGGCACTGCAGGTCCTCCCCGCTTGCCTGGTCTTTACTGTCCTCCTTCCCTCCCCCCCCTCCCGCCCCCCCAGTATCTGAAGAAGCTGCACACACAGGAGCGGGCAGTGGAGGAGGTGAAGTTGGCCATCAAGCCATACTACCAGAAGAAGGACATCACCAAGGAGGAGTACAAGGATATCCTGAGGAAGGCTGTCCATAAGGTGGGGACGGGGACCTGGGTGCAGGACAGGGCCCAGGGTAGGCCCAGTCACTTTGTCAGGGTGGAGGGTGCCTTGGGCTGGCAGGAACTCAGCTGTCCCTGGCTCCACAGATCTGCCACAGCAAAAGCGGGGAGATCAACCCTGTCAAGGTGGGCAACCTGGTGAGGGCCTACGTCCAGCGCTACCGCTACTTCCGCAAGCATGGGCGCAAGCCGGGGGACCCCCCAGGGCCCCCTCGGCCACCCAAGGAGCCAGGGCCCCCAGACAAGGGTGGCCCAGGCCTGCCCTTGCCCCCTCTCTGAGACTTCATACCCTGTTCCTGCGCCTCCGAGACTCTGGACATATTTATGGCTCCACTTCCCCACTAACCCCCCAGTGGGATGATGGGGTCACTGTGAGGAAGAGGAGAGCCCCCACCAGCCCTGCCCCTGCCCGTCATCCTGGCCCTCAGCTACCCCCAAGGCCTCAGCCCTCTGTCGTGTCCCTCCAATTTCATTAAAGATTCCATGAAATATAGATGGGTGTAGCGGTGCACACTTCAGCAGCCCGATCTCAGTTCAGGAACAGCCAGGCTACAGAGACTCTGTCTTCGTAAAATGCTCTTCTCTTTTCAGGAAGAAAGGGTTGTGGGGGGCAACATGAAGGGGCCACACCAGACCCAGGAATGTGGTGGTGACAGGAGGCAGGGCTCAGCCTTGAGCAGCTGGGCCACTGTCCCAGTTACCCTGGAGCTGACCCCACTGAGTGGCCTCCAGTGTAGCAGCTGTGGGGCTGTGGTTCAACCCATGATCCTAAAAGGAAACTGAGGCCACCAAGAGCTGTGAGTCCGTCTGTCCCACGGCGCGTTTCAGCTGCCACTCAGGCAGCTCACAGCCTTTGACGGCTCCCCCGGCTCCTTGAAGGGAGAACGTGCAGCCCTGGCCCTGGCCGTCTCTTGCTGTCTTTGTGATACTTTCTCCAGGACCTTGGAGAGAGGTCAAGAGCTGGGAGCCGAGTTGTACCGGCTCCTTGGGCCTCACTCACCTAAACTCGGCTGCACATGGGGAAACAGACCCCTGCACAATAGTCACCAGCTTGGGGTCAGTGTAGCACAGACAGACATGTAATGCTGGCATAAACTGCTTTATTGGTGGCAGCTAAGCCGGGGCTTAGGTGTCTCCAGTGGCCTGGAAATCCATGTCCTCTACCAAGTCCTGGAGGTAGGCCTTGTATTGGTCAGAAGTGAGGGAGATAGGCTGGCTGTTGGAGATGTGCAAGTCCACGGTTCTCAGAGAGGAGGCTCCCCCTTCCCGGGCCATCTCTAACAGCTCCTTGAGACATGTGGGAACAACCTAGAGGGGCAGGAAGGAGTCAGGGCAAATGTCCAAAGAGCGGCAAGCCCCCAGCACAGCACAGGGTGGGCCTTCCCTCAGCCCAGGGCTGCTAGGAACTGTAGCTTCCCCCGCCCCTCCTATCCAGTGGGGCTCCTGGGAGCTGTACACTTCAAACACCTGCAGCCACCAGCTACAGGGTCTAGTGTCATAATGAGCTGTGATGGATAGACCGTGTGGAGGATGGCAACTGCGCTGTAAGAGTCCTGTTGAAGTTGGGGTGTCTTGGTAGGGGTGGGGGGGCTTTTGGGAGCTTTAGTCCCTGGCTGCTGCAGGTTCCTCCACAAATGGACCCTCCCAGCCCCAGAAGCACAAGACAGCTGGCACCTTGACCATTACAAGCCTCTTGACCCACGGCTGGTCCTGGGGCCACGACTCCCCCACACAGAACCACAGAGTGTAGCGTGGGGAGTGTCCACTTCCTTCCATGAAGGCAATCAGATCTGGGAACCCAGGAGTCAGGTCAGAAAAGAAGGGATGACCCTCTACCCTTTCCATACCCTCAACTTACTGTCTTCCCTGGTGACGCACTCTACCACCATAGGCACTGCTGTCGGGAAAAGTCCCTACCACACAACTCAGCCACATCCCCCCTCCTTCTGCAGCACTATGGAAGTGACTTGTGAACCCACTATGCCCAGAGGCTCAGCAGTGCGGGGGCGGCCCTAGGAGCGCAGCCCTAGGAGCGCAGGGAATTGCAGGCTGTTGGGATGGCTCCTCCGTTCCTCAGGCTCGCTATGCTTTTCTGAATTGGCAGTCATGTCAGCCTGAGGGATGTGTTCAAGGCCAGCAGAAGCAACAAGAATGAGGCCCTGTCTCAGGAAACTGAAGTATTTAATATAAGTGCATCATCAAGCTGGGTACCTGCTCATAACTGGCATCCTAGCACTACGGAGGCTTGGGCTACAGAGTGACACCCTTTCTCAAAATAGCTTTAAAATTCTCCATCAGCACTCTGCTCTTATGGGCTCTCAACAGACCTATGTGTTTGTCCCATGCCAGATGCTGGGCAGCAGAACCCTGGGAACTTACTTTTCCTGTAATTTGCCAAATCCTCAGTGCCATCAGTGCTCCTGTATTTGCTATGGTGCCTGTACTACATTAGGTTCCACAGTTACAGCGGCCAGGCCCCCCCCCCCCCCCCCCCGTAGAACAGGCCTATCCTATGTCACAGAGCAGAGCGGCAAGTGTTTGAGTTCAATCAACCACCATGGCCTGTCAGTTCCCACAGGGTACTCACCTGTCACAAAGGGCCCAAGGTCGAACACTCCTCCGTCCTTGTCCTTGGGGACCTCTCCATCAGGCCCTCGCCCACTGTCTGGGAGCAGCTCCTCGCCCAGAGCCCAGAAGGAGTGGGAGTGGCCCAGACGCTGGGCCCAGAGACACTGCCCGGACCTCCACAGTGCCAGCCCCTTGCCCAGCCCCCTGAGAACATGCCTCACATACTCCCTGGCAACTCTGTCTGTCAGGACCTCCTCAGGGTCTGGCAGGGTGACTGGCTGCCCAGGCAGTGTCCTGTTATTGGCTGTGGTGCCCACCAGCCGAAGGCCCCCGGGGCAAAAGAGCGTCTGCTGGAAGGCCTGGCGGCCTCGATAGAAGGCAGTCACTTCGAACTCCCATTCTGCCAGGGGCACGAAAGGGGAGGCATGAGGGGACCAGGGTGAGGACTGCCGTCCCTGCTGCAGCCCTTCCTGCCCCGTGGCCAGCACTCACGTTCCTCGGCTAGCAGCTGCCTCAGTGGGTTTTCCCGGGGTGCCAGGGGTGGGAAGTTGTCCAAATTGGGGCTCAGCAGTAGTTGAGCGTGATCAGGGACAATAGCCTGGTCTGAGGACCCGTCAGGGAGGGGTCCCAAGTCCATGTCACCCAGTAATTCCAAGAGGTCTTCCTGGAGGAAGTAAGAGCCGCTAGAGTCTGGTCAACAGCCTGAGCCAGAGAGGAGGAGGTCCAGGATAAAAGCTGGGGGTGGGGAGGACGGGCAGGGCAAGGATGCAGCACAGAACTGGTCCCTCCTCACCTGGGGATCAGGCACACTGCTTATGCCATTGCTATCAGGAGAGGGGTCCAGGTGCACGAAGTCTCTCGCTGCTGTCCAGAGAAAGGGTGAGTGGAAGGAAGGGCAGGGATCCTCCTGATCCCAGGGTTTCTGTGACCCCCCAACCCAGCCTGGCTACACACCTGGTGTCACAAACTCGTACACTTTATGAGGGTCGAAAGGGTCCTTGCTCTGGTCATCAGCTAATCGCAACACTTCCTTCCGGTTCAGGGCTGACCGGAAGTTCCTCTTCCAGGTTGACAGGTCTGGCTTATCCTTCCCTGGGGTGTAGGCACCACTGGCTTCGGCCCAGGCCTGACACACCAATGATTCCAGGACAGGAGGGGAGATGACTTAGACTCTGCCCCGAGGTCCTGACATCTCCCACCATGTTCCGTCCTGTGGTTTCAGACCCAAGGTCTCACATTCACTGCGCCCCTAGGCCTTCCATCCTCATCCCTATCAACTACTTTCTGCACCAAAAAGAAATCCCCTTTGGTTTTGAAACAGGGTTTCTCACACAGTAACCAAAGCGGGGCTCCTGCTGATGCCTCCAGAGTGCTGGGACTACAAGCTGCCACCACATCTCCAAGCCTTGTTTTCCCTAAGCCAGCCTTCTAGGGCTGGGAGGTGCCTCCCACCACGACACCCTCTGGGGACCAGTCTCACATTCTATTACTATCTCTAGTCCAGGCTAAGTTAATAACCCCACCCATAAGGCATTCTCAGACCTTAAGGTTTAAGGGTTCTAAAATCTACTCCCAAAGATCTCCCACCCTTCTTAATACTGTGACCTTCTAATTTAGTTCATGCCTGGTGATCTCAACCATATAATGATTCCCGTTACTACTTAATAACTGTAGTTTTGCTACTGTTGTGAATCGTAATGTAAATATCTGATATGCAAACCCTGTGGAAAGGTCTCGACCCACAGGTTGAGAATCACTGCTATGACTATCCTTAAGTAATCCAAATGCCTTTAATCCCAGCACTCGGGAGGCAGAGGCAGGCGGATCTCTGAGTTCGAGACCAGCTTGGTCTACAAGAGCTAGTTCCAGGGCAGGCTCCAAAGTCATAGAGAAACCCTGTCTCGAAAAAACAACAAAATAAGCAATCCAAACGTAGTTTCCGGGTTCTATTCTTGGAGTCTGCCAATCAGTCCATACCTCTAGTCCCACCCACCTTCGTTAGCAAGACCCCGCCCCTGCCTAGCCACGCCCAGGGACGCCTCTCTGAAGTCTTGCAAAGCCTTCCAGCCCCTGCACCTGGAAGATGCCAAAGTCAGCCATTTGGGCGTCCTGCCGTAGGCCATGCTTCCATGGAATCCGGAACCGAGTGCGGCTCTCATCCAGCCAGGCCACGCCTTTCAGCTGCCCCAGGTCCAGCTGCGATACCAGCCAGGGCAAGATCCGCGGTTTCGGGGTTCCCATGCTCGGGCCTGTGCATACAGGGCAGTTCGTGAGCCTGCGTGTCGTAGGGCAAACGCACTCAAAGCTCTCCGACCGGCCACAGCGCAAATCTTTCACCCATGCTTTCGTGGGGTACAAATGGGAAAGTCCTTCCCACCCTTTCCTACCCTAGCGTCTGCGGTGGAAACTGCCTACCCATCAATTCCGTCTCCTTTACAAATGTAAACCCCTCTGTTATCCAAAGCAGGCGCGCCACTAATAGGTTGGAGTCCTCTTCCCATAGTCTTTCCAAGACCGTGGCTGCTCCCTTACCTACAGCCCCCGTGCACTGAAACCCCTTGCTTATTTCCAGAGTATTCTCTTAAGTGCCCCCAAGTGCAGTCGCCTCTCTCCGGCCTTCTTCTATTTTTGATTCTTCTATAGCCTTTTCACGGATGTTACGAGACAGGGTCTTAGTATGTCGCACAGGGTGGTCTTCAACTCACTATGCAACCCAACCTGGCCTGGGACTCACTCTGCCGGCCAGGCTGGCCTGAATTCAGCAGCCAGGCTGGTTCTCAACTCACGTAACCCAGCCTAGTAGGGAGCTAGCTCACCCTGGGGTCCAGCTTGGCCTGGATCTCACTCTGGAGCCCACACTGGCCTTGAACTTGCGGCAATCACTACCTTCAGCCTTCGTCCTCAGCGCGCGCGTCGGGGCTGCCCCATCCTGCGCCCCGAGGCCGCCACCCGCCCGGTTCTTCCGCGTTACCTTCCGGGGAGGGATGCGCGCCCGTGGGGCGCCGGTGCCAGCACTGGCTTCACGCACCCTGCCCTCCTGTCAGCTAAGCCTCCGAGCGCCGCGACTTGCTTTTCTAACCGTATTTTGAGGTAAAAACAATTTTCTCATAATTTGGGTAAGAATCGCAAACGCCGAGAAGACACTTCTGGGTCCACCCCAACTCTCCCAATGCCCTTTTTTGGCCTTCCGCCCACAGGCATGCTGGGAACGCCATATGCAAATGATCTGCAACACAACGCCACGCCCCTTCAATGTTGGGGCGGTTACCAGGCCGGCCCAGTGCGCAGGCGCGGGAAAGTTGAATTTACGAAGCAAAGTTTGTAGAAATTGAGAAAGCGTGGGAGCCAGCGCCAGCGCGACTAGAGCAGGACCCCGAAGCAGGTGAGCGTGGTGCCAGCAAGAGACTAGAACAGAAAGGGAAGGGAACCGGTTTCATTCGCGGCCACAGTCAGTCCTGCCTCTCCGACGCTCGAGCACCCGGGGTCTCCGGTGCTAGCCAGAGGTAGCTGGAACTACATCTCCCAGCAGGCTGTTCGGCCCAAAGCGGGGGAAATCGGGCCAATGTGCACCGCGCATTGTACTGGGATTGGTAGTTCTCTATCCTCTAGGGACTTACATACCTGAATGAGTGGACCTTTCAGGATGCAGGGCTGGGAGTTCAAACCCCATTCCCTCTCCTGGGTGTAGGCGTTTAACCACTCGGCTTCCTCCTGCCTTAAACCCTCCTTTTCCAGTCCCTTTTTCCTCGACGGAATCAACTGTTCCACTGAGCAACCTTCTGCCTCCCGAGTTCTGGCGCCCTCTTCATTCAGGGACTCGGAAGTTTGAGTTTATCACACCCTTGGGTTCATCCTCTGTTTTCTCCTTCAGGTGCTTCCATGGCCGGCTCTGAAGAGCTGGGGCTCCGAGAGGACACACTGAGGGTTCTGGCTGCCTTCCTCAGGCGCGGCGAAGCGGCTGGGTCCCCTGTCCCAGCTCCACCCGGGTGAGTGAGTGACCATCCCCCGGGGTCTTCCCGAGCCTTGGTCCTGGTCCCAGCCTGTGTCCTCCTTTCAGCTCCGAGTTTCAAGAGTGATCTTCCATGGGGTCACTCCAAGGTTCTTGTCCCCAGGAGCCCTGCTCAAGAGGAGCCGACAGATTTCCTGAGCCGCCTCCGAAGATGTCTCCCTTGTCCCCTGGGGAGAGGAGCCCCTGCCCCGGAGTCCTCGCGGCCCTGCTTCCTCCCCCTGCGCCCCTGTTATGGCTCTCAGCCTGGTAAGAGACCTACCCAGGTCACTTGTGAAACTTTAATGGCTAGGAACTTTGGTTATAAAATCCAGCCAGCACAAGGCCGACACGGCTCAGTTTTAGCACAGGCCATAAGTATTCCCTCCTCTGTCAGACTTCTTTGTAAGCAGGGTTCCTGCATCAGCCCACCTCATACTGAAATCACAGGCATTTCTGTTTGGGGTTCTGTTGTTGTTGTTATTTGTTTTTGAGACACGGTTTCTCTGTGTAGGTTTGGCTGTCCTGGAACTCACTCTGTAGACCAGGGTGGCCTAGAACTCACAGAGATCACCTGCCTCTGCCTCCCGAATGCTGGGATTAAAGGCCTGAGCCACCTCTGCCCAGCTTTCTGCTTAGACTTCTACCAGCAGTTCTGTGGTTGAGCAGCCAGGGCTGCTCTGGCACCTTCTTAGGTAACTACCTTTTTCCTTACTGCTTCCCTGGCTCTTAGGGAAGACTTCTCTGTAACCCCTGCATGAGGCAGGGTTGTTAATCACAGCTCCCTGGCCATTTGGTAATCTGACTGTGCAAACCCTTTCTCCTCCTTGTTCCTATTTTTCAAGTGGCTGATAAAGCCTGTAAGAAGGGAGTTCAGTGCTGGACTAAGGATGATCAGTAGCCCTGGGTGTGGGCGTGCGTTGCTGTAGCCAGCCCTTGGGAGGCTGAGGCAGGAGGATTGCTGTGGGTCTAAGGCCAGCCTGGATAAGGCGTGGTGGCACACATGGCGGAGTAGAGGAGAGAGTCCCCTCATGGCCTGCAAGGGCAGCAGGCATGCGCTTGACACAAGAATACATGAAGGCAAAATACCCATACTCGTTAAATAAATACTTTTTTGTTTTGTTTTTGTTTTTTGAGACATGGTTTCTTTGTGAAACAGCGCTGGCTGTCCCCTGTAAAGGACTTTCTTTTTGGGCCATGAACTGGCTCCCAAATCATGGCATAGAGACTTATTAATTATGAGTTGTCTCGGATTACGTGGCACATATGTGGGTTCACTCTGCTCTATCGAGGAAAACACAGAGACACGTAAGAATGGGTTTAGCCCTTACGGCTGCAGGGATGGCGGCTTCAGGATTGCCATACCTTCCCTACATCCAGGGCAGTGTTATTTCTCTCAATGTTTATACTTCGCCAGTTGATTACCATACACAGGCCTTTGTCTTCTTGGGAAATTCCCAAGCAAGCTTCACATAGGGGACAAAAGGAACCCTGTCAACAAATAATGGACCAGGCTGGGTGCTAGGTCTGCAGCGCTAGGCCGTGCACTCAGCAGCTGGTCAGTGGGGCCAGGCCAGCAGGGTACCCTGCAAGGGATGCTCTGCCTTAGGCTTCTCTATTAGCTCTTTGCTTGTTTGTTGAGACAGGGTTTCTCTGCGAAACTTTGTAGACCAGGCTGGCCTCAAACTCACAGCGCTCCACCTGCCTCTGCCTTCCAAGTTCTGGGATTATAGGTGTGCATCACCACTCCCAGCCCATTAGCTCTTATAACTTATTTATTTACTTATTTATCTATTTATTTATTTTTCTCATTTTACATATAGATCCCAGTTCCCTCTCCCTCCCCCCTCCCTTCCCCCCTCCCTCTCTCCCCTCCCTCCCTCCCATGCCCCCCACCATCTTCCCATCCCATCCCACTCCACAGGAAGGGTGATGCCTGGAAAGGCTACCTTTAATGCCCTTCCCTGATAATGAGATGACTTATTTATTTTGGGGGGCAGGGTTTCTGTGTGGCTTTGGAGGCTGCCCTGGATTATAGCTTATTTCAATCTTTCTTTTCACGTGGGGTTTGTTTCAGGGCTTTTCCCTTTCTTCCATTCTGTATGTCCTGTTCCCCTGCTTACTCCGTGGCTGTCTGGCTGGCTCCTGCTCTCTCCCTTCTCTCTGGAGCCTAGATTCCTCTTCCTTATTCTCTGCCTTCCAGCCCCTGCCTGTTCCTCTACTGCCTAGCTATTGGCCGTTCAGCTTTATATTAGACCAATCAGGTGCAGGCAAAGCAACACATCTTTAGATAAACAAATGCAGCATAAGCAAAAGTAGCACATCTTTGCCTAGTTCAAGTAATGCTCCACAGCCATTCTGAAACTCACTTTGTACACCAGGCTAGCCTCAAATCTACAGAGATCCACCTGCCTTTGTCTCCTGACTGCTGGGATTAAAGGCATGCGCCACCATGAAGAGCATTGGATCTCGTGGATCTGGAGTTAAAGGAACTTGGGAGCCACCATGTAGGTGGTGGGAATTGAACCCAGATCTTCTGGAAAAACAGCCAGTATTCTTAACTGCGGGGTCAGTCAGCCTCTGCTGTGCTTGCCTTGCCTTCATGGGCACCACACACCCAGGTGGTGCACAGACACACACCCTTATACATAAGATTAGAAATCATTTTAAAGGACCCCTGATTAGACAGACACACACCCTTATACATAAGATTAGAAATCATTTTAAAGGACCCCTGATTAGACAGACACACACCCTTATACATAAGATTAGAAATCATTTTAAAGGACCCCTGATTAGACAGACACACACCCTTATACATAAGATTAGAAATCATTTTAAAGGACCCCTGATTAGACAGCACACACCCTTATACATAAGATTAGAAATCATTTTAAAGGACCCCTGATAGACAGACACACACCCTTATACATAAGATTAGAAATCATTTTAAAGGACCCCTGATAGACGAACACACCCTTATACATAAGATTAGAAATCATTTTAAAGGACCCCTGATTAGACAGACACACACCCTTACAAAGAGAATCATTAAAGGACCCCTGATTAGACAGACACACACCCTTATACATAAGATTAGAAATCATTTTAAAGGACCCCTGATTAGATGGCTCCCCTGAGAAGGCCAGTGTGCTGCGGGCTGCGTCTGCTCAGTTGCTGTCTGTGACCTGGGCCAGGGGTGAGGTGCTTATGGCAGGGGTGAGGTGCTTATGGCAGGGGTGAGGTGCTTATGGCAGGGGTGAGGTGCTTATGGCAGGGGTGAGGTGCTTATGGCAGGGGTGAGGTGCTTATGGCAGGGGTGAGGTGCTTATGGCAGGGGTGAGGTGCTTATGGCAGGGGTGAGGTGCTTATGGCAGGGGTGAGGTGCTTATGGCAGGGGTGAGGTGCTTATGGCAGGGGTGAGGTGCTTATGGCAGGGGTGAGGTGCTTATGGCAGGGGTGAGGTGCTTATGGCAGGGGTGAGGTGCTTATGGCAGGGGTGAGGTGCTTATGGCAGGGCCGCTGTGTCCTTGCCCTTATTGGGTGAAATAATCTCCAAAGTTTAGGTTGAACGTTCTGTTTAATTTGAGGGTGCAACAAAATAGAAAGGCTGAGGATTTTGACACCTTTTACCAAATTCTCTCATGGCCTCAGTTTACCCCTCTGTGAGATGGAAATTGTTCCTGTCTAGTAAGGTGGTTTGGAGGCGAGACTCCGCAAGTGTCCCGTTCGGTAGGCACAAAGACTTATTCTTTCCACCAGGCCCAGCTTCTTCAGACTTCTATGCCCTGGTCGCCCAGCGTCTGGAACAGTTGGTCCAAGAACAACTGAGATCTCCGCCCAGCCCAGGTAGGTGGCCTGGAGCCCTGGAGACCAGTGGCGGTGGAGTGGAGCCAGGGCCTCTCCTCAGTGCTGCTCTCTCTGCCCCAGAGTTCCAGGGCCCTCCGTCCACAGAGAAGGAAGCCCTGCTAAGGAGGCTGGTAGCCTTGTTGGAGGAGGAGGCAGAAGTCATCAACCAAAAGGTGACGGATGGATGGGCCTGTGCCCCA
Organism: Cricetiscus sungorus; assembly: GCA_030556225.1. NCBI lineage: Eukaryota > Metazoa > Chordata > Mammalia > Rodentia > Cricetidae > Cricetiscus > Cricetiscus sungorus. The sequence goes on from JANBXA010000732.1 coordinate 1,786,651, forward strand.
TGCCTTGGGGAGCGCAGCTGCGAGGTAGGGCAGGAGCAGGAGGCAGGAGCAGGAGCTGCGTGTCGTTGTCTTGGTGAACGGTGAGGCTCGGGGCTCCAGTGAACACTACGTCTTCTTCGCAGGAGCTTTGGAGCCTCGCCACAGTAGGACTTGAAACAAGTGCCCTTCAGGGACCCTCAGCATGCATGCTGTAGTCAACAGAGCCCGCAGAGGCATTAGCTGTTGGCTCAGTGTCGGAGCCCTTGCCTAGCAAGCTGAGGTCCTTAACTCTGTTCTCCATTACCCTCTCCCCCAACTAAAACACTCAAAACCAAAGAACAGCAAACAAGCAGAGACTTGAGCCAGGTCAGGGGCTGGCTGTGAGCAGGTGTGACATTTGATTGTACTGAACAAGGTGGCACACAGCTTTCCTCCCAGCATTCTTGGAATGTGAGGCAGGAGGATTGCCACTAGTTCAAAGTTAGCCTGAGCTACAGAGAGAGTTCCCCAGGTTTTAACAAGGTGGGACATGGGTGCACACTTTTAATCCCAGTAGTTGGGAGGCAGAGGCAGTGGATCTCTGTGGGTTCGAGGCCAGCCAGGGCTACATAATGAAGCCCTGTCTCTAAAACAAACAAAGCAGCCCCCACTGACTACAAAGGACACATCTTAGAATATGGAGGAAACGCCACTAGAGGTGGGCATAGCTTCTGAGTTCCTTGGAATCTGGCATAACATCGATTAGCTGTGTAGAAAACAAACATTTCAGCCAGGCGGTGGTGGCGCACGCCTTTATTCCCAGCACTCAGAGGCAGAGGCAGGTGGATCTCTGAGTTTGAGAACTACAGAGCGAGTTCCAGGACAGCCTCCAAAGCCACAGAGAAATCCTGTCTCAAAGAACCAAGAAAAAAGAAAGAAAGAAAGGAAGGAAGGAAGGAAGGAAGGAAGAAAGAAAAAAGAAAAGAAGGTTTCAATAAATGGCTTCAGCAGCTCTTTTTTCCTGTTTCTGAGACAGGATTCTGTGTAGCACTGGCGGCCTCTGTAGACCAGGCTGGCCTTGAACTCAGAGACCCGCCTGACTCTGCCTCCTGAGTGCTGGGACTAAAGGTGCGCGCCACCCTTCAGGCTTGGATTCAGAGGCTCTGAACTATAGGAGAATTTACTGTTTGGAACTCAGAACTGTACTAGCCTCTGAGTCGAGGCCCCCTTCCTGGGAGCCCACTGGTTAGGGCCATAGCGCTTAGAAGCAGTAACTGACACTGCCCCTCCCCCCGCAGCTAGCTTCTGACCCAGCTCTGCATCGGAGACTGGCTCGCCTGTCCGCAGGCTCTTTTGCCCGTCTTGTGGAACTCTTCTCCAGCCGGGAAGTCAGCTCCTCCCCAAACTGTGCGAGCCCCTCGCTGTCGTGCCCAGCACCCCCACCGCCATCTCCGGAACCGCTGGCCCGCCTGGCTTTGGCCATGGAGCTGAGTCGGCGCGTGGCCGGGCTCGGGGGTACCCTGGCTGGCCTCAGCGTGGAGCATGTACACAGCTTTGCGCCCTGGATCCAGGCCCATGGGGGCTGGGTAAGTTGCACACACCCTGCCAGGCGTCAGTTTACCTACTGCCGTCTGATGGGGGATTGCTTAGGTTTCCTTCCAGAATTTCCAGCGCGTCCTTCATCCCATGTGTGTACTGAGCACTTGCTGAATGCCAGGCACGTTGCTGAGTTCTGATGCCCATCATCATCTAGCAGTTGTGAGAATAGCTCATACAGCTCCCCAGTCCCTCATCTTCTTAGGGCGATTAGTGGATTCTTCAGGGATGCTTGCCACCTTTGCTTCCTATGCTGATTATCAGCCCGGTGAGGTCTTCCCTGGACCCTATTTACTATTTTATACACAAAATAGAAATAAATCTACTTGGCATGATACCTTACTTTTAATCCAGGACCCAGGCAAGCACATTTCTATGAGGTCAAGGCCAGGCTGGATATATATAGGGAATTCCAGACCAGCTACAGCTATATGATGAGACCCAGGAGGTGAGGGAGTAAGGGGGCATTGGATGGTACCTACTGGCACAGGCCTGTCACCCCAGGTTCCAAAGAATGTGCAGGTTTAGCCAGGCAGTGGTGGCACACACCTTTAATCCCAGCACTTAGGAGGAAGAGGCAGGCGGATCTCTGAGTTCAAGGCTAGCCTGGTCTACAGAGTGAGTTTTAGGGCAGGCTCCAAAGCAATACAGAGAAACCCAGTCTCAGAAAAAACAAACAAACAAAAAACAAAAACCATGCAGATTTAAAGACACCCCAGGCTACAGAGTAGGTACAAGGTCAGCCTAGGCAACCGAATGAGATCTTGTCTCAAAGTATTAAAAGTGAAGGTTGGGATAAAACTCAGGGGTAGAGGCCAGCACATCAGAAGGGGAGAAAAGGACACAGCCATGGGAGGGCCTTTGGTCACCCTGAGGTGGGCACTCTGGGTACACATTGTCTGTGCATGGCCCCATCCAGCCTGGGGATGGACCTGGGGAGGCCTAGAGGTGGTGCTAGTCCCAGCAGGAAGGACTCTGGATTTCATTGGTTGAAGAGACTGAAATTGGGCACCAGGCCAAAGACGCTGTTATGAGCATCGGTAGGGTTCCTCCCGCATTCCCTGGGAGTCATGGAGCAGCCTGTGGAGAGAAGGGTGGGCACGTGGACTCATCCAAGAAGCTGGCATACCTGCGTCTTTTAACAGATGACAGCAGCACGTGGGGAGACCAGAGGCTGGGCAGTGATGTCATGGGTTAAAGGACAGGCCTCAGAGCACAGGCTGAAACCAGCTCAGTACAGGCAGCCACTGAATTCCCTAAGTGCAGGGCTCTCTCCCACGGGTCTGCCACGCTTTCTGTCATCAGTGTCTTCCCGTCCCTCGTGGATGTCTGAGTCCATCTCCCTGGGCCCCAGTCTCCCTCCCTGTCCTGGTGTCACAGCAGTGATGCCATGGGCTCTCTGTCCCCTGTAGGCAGGCATCCTGGCCATCTCTCCTGTGGACTTGAACTTACCCTTGGACTGAGTGCCTTCTCTGACGCCACTGCAGAATGACCTCAGGTTCTGGTGACACACATATTTCCTCTCAGGGCTGTGGGGTGGTGGCTGCTATGCCACTTTTTTTTTTTTTTTTTTTTTTTTTGCCAAAAATATTGTTTAGAAACGTCTCCATATTAAAAGCTTTGTTCTTTACCTAGAGCACTAGTGTTTGTTGAGTGTGAGTTTACGTGTGTGTGTGTGTGTGTACATGTGCGTTTGAGTGAACTGGGATATATGTGGAGATGAGAGGTCAAGGTTGGGGTCTTCATCACACTCTACCTTTTTATTTTTTTAAAGATGGGGTCTCTCTGTGTGGCCCTGGTTTTCCTGTAACAAATGATTCCTGAGTGCTGGGATTTATACCCTGTGTCAGCACTCAGGAGGCAGAGGCAGGCAGATCTCTGAGTTGGAGGCCAATCTGGTCTATAAAGTGAATTCCAGGACAGCTGAGGCTACATAGAAAAATCCTGTCTTAAAAATAAATAAATATTAAATAAATAAATAAATAATGAGGGGCCGGAGGATGGCTCAGTAGATAAGAGCACTGACTGCTCTCCCAGAGGACCCAGGTTCAATTCCCAGCACCCACATGGCAGCTCACAACTGTCTAACTCCAAGATCTGACACCCTCACACAGACATACATGCAGCGGGGAAAAAACAATAGAAAGCAATGCACATAAAATCAATGAAATACTAAAAAACAAAAATAAGACCAGGTGTTGATGGCGCCTGCCTTTAGTCTAAACACTGGGGAGGCAGAGGCAGGTGACTCTCTTTGACTTCTAGACCAGCCTGGTTACAGAGAGTTCCAGACAGGTCCTGAGAACAGAACTTATGTCCTCTGCAGACAAATCTGGTGACCACTGGGTAGCCCCTCTAACTTCAGCTTATTGATTTCTAGGTGTGTTGAGGGGTATGTGGGTATATGAATGTGCACACAGCTGCCATCTGGTCCCCTGGAACTGGGGTCAGGCACCTACCCTGAGCTCTCCCAGCCAGTGCTTACCTGCTTTTGTAACCCTGGCAAACAGCTTGGGACCCCTGGATGGTCCTGAGATTCAGCCTTGCAGATTTCCTGAATCTTTCCCTCTTCTCATGTTCAATCCAGGAGAAACGGGTACACATCTGGCTTGTGGCAGCCAGCGCCCAGCTGCACTGTTTTTCTTTTGTTTTTTTGAGGTGCTATTGGTGGCACATCTTTCAGCTAGACCAATGGTCCTCAACCTTCCTAATGCTGTGACCCTTCAATACAGCTTCTCATGCTGTGGTGATCCCCGGCCATAAAATTATTTTCATTGCTACTTCATAACTAATTTTGATACTGTTACAAGTCATGATGGAAATGTTTCCCAAAGGTCTAGCTGACCCCTAGGAAAGGGTTGTTCACCCCCAGAGGAGTGGTAGCACTCTTTGACATTGCTCGAGGGGGTATAGCTGTTAGTAGAGGAGAGTGACAAGTTTCGTGGGTATAAGCTCTGCAGTGTACGCTGCTGCGGCAGGCCAGCACTTAGAAGATGAGGGGTTCAAAGTCAGCCTCAGCTACTTAGTATGTTTAAGGCCAGTGTAGGCTACATGAGTCCTTGCTTCAAAAACCCAAAGTTGGGGCTAGAGCAAAGGATCTATCAGTGTAATGTGTTTGCTGCCTATGCATAAAGAGCTGCACTCATTCCCAGCACTGAAAAGCTGGGCACAAAGATGGCGGTCATCCCAGCACTCAAAAGTCAGAAACAGGATCTCTGCAGCTTGCTGAATTGGTAGGCTCCAGATTCACTGAGGTCTTTTCTCAAAAAATAAGGTGGTTAATAATAATAATGATGATGTGGTGCCTGGCATGTCAGCAATGCCTTTAATCCTAGCACTCACAGGCAGACACAAAGGGATCTCTAGAGTTCCAGGCCAGCTCTGAAAATTCAGAGTACAAAGCCCAGCACTCAGGAGCAGAGGCAGGCAGATCTGGAGGCCAGCCTGGTCTACAGAGTGGGTTCCCGGACAGCCAGGGCCACAGAAAATCCTGTCTCACAAAAAAATTCAAAGTACAGAGCAATCTAGGAAGGCATTTTCACTACAACTTCTGGTTTCCACATACTTGTGCATACAGAAACAAAATCCAAATTTAAAAAAAAAAAAAAAAGTACACGCCTTTAATCCCAGCAGGCAGATCCCTGTGAGTTCAAGGCCAGTTTGGATTACAGAGTGAGTTCCTGGACGGCCAGGACTGTTTCAGAGAGAAACCCTGTCTCAAAAATAAAACAAAATCTACATTGGTAGCCATCTGAATGGGTTGCAGAGATTTCCCTGTGTTAGGTTATTAAAATCTCCTGTCAAGAGTGGCTGGGTAGAAGTCAGAATGCCCAGTATTCACTAGCTACAGATAAAATCTCTTGTCCTGGAAGAAAAGTAAATTTGATCTCCAAAGAGGGGGCACAATGTGAATTGGCATGGGTGCATGAGGGTGGCAGGGGCCCCAGGTAACTAGGATGAACGCCGAAGTGAATGGAGGGGGCTGAAGGATTGAGACATCGTCCTGGGGGACTGGCAGGTGGGAGCCCCAGGGGCGGAGAGAAGGCCTTAGGAATTGTCAAGACTGACGGGGGGGGGGGAGGCCCTTGGGCTACTGAGATTTGTGAAGGGGTAGGCAGGAGTCAATCAAGAAATCATACTGAACAGGGCGATGGTGGAGCACACTTTTAATCTCAGTGCTTGGGAGGCAGGGACAGGAGGATCTCCGAGTTCCAGGACAGCCAGGGCTACATAGAGAGACTCTGTCTCGAAAAAGAAAGAAAGAAAAAGAAATCATACTGGCTGGGAGAAGTTTCCGCACGCCTTAAATTCCAGGCGGGATATACATGACGAGTTCCAGGCCTATGGCTACACCGTTAAGACTCTGCCTAAAAAAACAGGTCACACCAGATACCTTAAGTGTTCTTGCCGCTATGGACGTGACACACACACAAGCACAAGCACACTGAACAAAGTACAAGTGTTAGGAGTCGGGAGGAAGCGGGTTCATGAGGCCCGGACTGGAGAGGCACAGTTTGGAATTTAAAGGGTCCTGTGCTTGGGCCAAGTACTGTTGAGACGCAAGAGGCAGGGGCACAAACCCAGCAATTGGCATCCATCCTCAGGCAAGGAGAGACTTTCTGCAGATCCAGGGAAACTTCCTGGAGGAGATAACGTCCACATTGCCCGTGATTGACGTGTAGGCGCTGGCCAAACAAAGGGAGATGGGTGTTTCCTGCACAGGACCGGGGGGGGGGGCCCACAGGTCTTCAGAAAGTGGCTCAGTCCAGAACAAGGGTATGGCTCATCGCACTGACGCTCACTACGACTCCGACAAGTTCAGGACCCCGGACCGGACCGCTACCACATGGGCTCCCAGGGGTTCGGGACTCCCCAAAGCTCGGCCCCGCGCCCCGGTTGCTCGGGAAACCTTCCCAGTCCCGAGGACCCACCGAACGCAGACGAGCGGTTTCCCGGGAGCCAATCGCTGCTGTGCAAACCCTGCCTGACTCCTGTGGGCCAATGGCCCGCGGTGTTCTTCACCAGTCCCTCGAAGGGGATGGAGTCGGAGCCCGGCAACGTCACCTTTCGCTCTGCTAATAGCAACGGCGGAGAGGCGGACCCTCCCAATGATCGACGGCGGAGTTTCTCGACATCCGCTTAGCGCAGAGCCCGCCGGGAAGCTTCGGGGCGGAGCTGGCCGGAAGGAGGCGGGAAGACCTGGTGGGGATACCGTCCAATCACCACATGGGCTGGCTAAGACAGACAGACAGTTGTTCCCTTCCTAGCGGACGGGAGGGGGTGGGCCTTTGAACGCTGGGAGGGGCGGGCACTTGAAATTTGACAGACGTGCGTAGCGTCCAATTGCAGGGTGAGACTTTTGGATTGACGGCTGGGCCAGCCAGTGAGAACTCATGGCGGGGTCTCGGGGCCGGGCGGCGGACCCTCGGGTAAAAGGCGGTCCCCGGCCGGGGGGAGAGAGAAGCAAGGGGGGGGTCTCGGAGGCCGGAGGACTTGGGTGAAGATGGCGGCAGCCGAGGCCGCGAACTGCATCATGGAGGTGAGTGGCTGGGCCCGCCAGGCCGGCGGGAGGGGACGGGCTGCCCACGCCGGGGCTGCGGACGCGGGGCCTGGGCTGTGCTGGGCCGCGCGGAGGTCCGCATCGGCGGACGTGTCCGATCGTGGCGGGGGTGACCCCGGCTCTCGGGGCTCCCGGACCCCGCGGCCGAGTCGAGGGCCGCCGCACGTGGTGGCGGGCCGGGGGCGCGTCCAGCCGGGCCACACGTGGTCGCGCGGCGTGGCGTGGGGAGGGGGTGTGCCGCCGAGGGGCCCCGCGGGTTCCACGTGCGGGACAAAGGCCCCGCCCCCGGCCCGATGACCCGGGCTGCGCCCCGGGGCCTGGGGTTCCCCTGCGTCTTGCCGTACGCTCACCCGGGCCAGGCTGTGGACCCCGTGCACCCCGGGGGCCCGACCCGAGATCGCCACCCCCGCGCCGCACTCTCCTCCACTCCCGAGTTCCCCCGGCGCGGTTGGGGGGATGGGCAGAGCCCTGTGACCTCTCTGTTAGAGGATGGTGGGGCATCGCCACCGAGGAGAGCCGGATCCGGCGCCGGGCACCCCCTCGTGGTCATCATGGGCTCGTGAGGGGCTCTTTTTTCATGGGGCGTGGCCCAAGCCCACCTCCTCATGAAAGCGCCGTCGGCTGGATGGCTAGAGAGGTACCCAGACCAAGGGGCCTTAACCCCCACCCGATCCTTTTTTAGGATTTTTACCTTAGCCTAATTTCCCCCAAAATACGGATTCGAATTCTAGCACCTGAGTTACGTGCTTATAGCGGAGTGTTCCACTCCTGAGCGGATCTGTCTACTCTGTACTCCCTTTGATGCAAAGTGGGTCTGGCCTGGAACTCACCCTGTAGCCCAGGCTGGCCTTTGAACTCGCTAGCTTTCCTTAAGCCTCCCGGTGAGCTCTCTGTAAGACTTCACTACTTAGGCCTGTAAGGCAGGTCCTGGTCTCAGGTTGCAAACCACTTCAGTCAGCCTGGCGGTGGTTTCACGCCTTTAATCCCAGCACTTGGGAGGCAGAGACAGGCGGATCTCTGTTCAAGACCAGCCTGGCCTATCGGAGAGAGTTCCGGGAACAGGCTTCAAAGCTACACAGAGAAACCCTTGTCTCAAAACCAAACCAGAAACAGAACAAACCCTCTTCAGTCATTTGTTAACCTGCTGGTATCTGTTCCACTGAAAAAGAGAGGCCCACGTGGGAATGCCCCCTACTGGCTGCGGGGATCCGAGAGCGCGGCAGATGAGGGCCTGTCTGGCCGTGGATAGTAGTCATTGATGGGGTGTGCTCTGATGGGGCCCATGCCTCTTCAGGCTTCTGGAGAGGAAGGGACACCTGCCATGGGAACCAGTGACCCTGGGCCTGGCACTTGTGGACAGAGAGAGGTGGGGTGTGAACGGAGGGCCTTGCCACTTTTCCAAGGCTGTTGTTGTACCTCTGGGTGGCACCCCTCGTCAGGGGGCAGGTTCCCTGCCTGAGTGGAGTTGGGGGTGGTGGCGTGCTTCCTTTCTCCAGTGGCACCCTCGGCCAGGAGACAGGATGGCGATGGGCAGACAGATGCCCAGCACCCATTATCTGTCAGCCCCCTGGGATTTATTCATGGCGCTTCAGCCTGGTGTGCCTGTGTCAGGAAGTGTCACCTTGTCTAGGGTGGTTAGGTAGTGAAGGTGAGCCACAGCTGGCAGTGGCCTTGTGACATGGCAGGTATTGGGTCTGCTGGCCTAGATAGGGTTGGTATATGTGGCCAGAGAGGGACAGCATGGGGCGGGCAGCCATCTCTTCAGCCAACAGCTGGGACAGGAGACCCCTTCCTTTCCCTCCCCACGTCTATCCCTTCCTCACCCAACTGCAGCCTCATCGCTTGCTCCCGCTTACACCACTCCCATGCCCAGGAAAAGCCAACCTGCAAAGCACTCACTGCCCCAAAGGCCCCCCAGCCGCCCCAGTAGCTAACCCTTTCTCCGTTACTCTCTCCTAGAGTTTTGTAGCCACCTTGGCTAATGGGATGAGCCTCCAGCCGCCTCTTGAAGAAGTAAATATCCTTTTGTGAGACCCCACCCAGCCCACTCCCACATAAGCATACCTTGCTATACACCTGGCTCCCCAGGAGGCCTAACCATCCTCTTGCTTCAAACCAGTCTCCCCTGCCCAGTCCCCTAAACACTTAGGACAGACCCCTCTGCCCCAGCTGGCTGCCCCGGAAACATGGCTGCTTCCTTAACTCCATCTCCAGCCTTCCTCCCCTGGCTTTCCATGTGTCTGCCCTGGCTCTGCCCTCCCTTCCCTCCCTCCCCAGCTGTGGGCTGAGCTAGAGACGGGCATAGAGCCTGGAGAGATGGTAGGCGAGGCGGCTGCTCCCTGGATGGTGCTCGCTCTGGGTGGGTCCTGGATGTGGAAACAGTCCCTGGAGGGGGCTGTAGGGTTGTCCCGTGCTGAGCAGGGCCTTCTTGTGGGATGCGGAGGCTCTGGGGAGCCCGCCTGTGACCCTTCTGCTGCTCCCTCTCTCAGGTCTCCTGTGCTCAAGCAGAAAGCAGTGAGAAGCCCAACGCTGAGGACATGACATCCAAAGACTACTACTTCGACTCCTATGCCCACTTTGGCATCCATGAGGTGAGGAGACTCCCCTAGAGCCAGTGCATCTGAAGGGCGGTGGGTTGGAGGAGGTGGATGTTTCTACATGGGCCCTGCTGCCCTTCCCGGGTCCACCACGGGGTCCACCGCCGTGGAGGTCAGTGCTCTGCGGGCCTGTCTTCTGTCTGGGGTGGGAGTGCTCCCCTGTCTGCCTGCCTGCTGCAGACCTCTGGATGAGGTCAGGCCTTGCCGGTGTCTGGTGCCCTCTAGTGGTTGGCAGTGGGAATTGGCCATAGCTCCTGCTACACTAGCTTTTCCCCAACCCTTTTGCTGAAGGAGATGTAGGGTTCAATCAACTGAAACGGCATTCTAAGGAATCCTCGTCTTTTCCACGGGCCTTTTAAAGAGACTCTTCCACTTGGGATGTGGCCTCTATCCCCAGCATTATAAAGGGGGGAAAACTGGGAAATGTGCATAAAACAAAATTAAACTTTTGGGGGTCTGGGGACATACCTCAGTTATAAAAGTCTTGCTGTGCAAGTGTGAGTTGCGGAGTTCAATCCCCAGACCCACTTACAAAGGCAGACATAAGGCTGGCAAGATGGTTCTGTGAGGAGAGGTTCTTGACACAAGCCTGATGGCCTAAACTTGATCCTTGGAACTCAGAATAGGTGGAGGACATTGCCCTGTGGCCTCCATGTTCTGCGTGCACGATAAGCTTTAGAACGCCAAGTATGGTAGTGTGTGCTTGTATACGCTCAGCTCTGGGGTAGGGGGAGAGACGTGCTGTTCCTGGGCTCACTGGAAGGCCAGCCTAACCTAATTGTTCAGCTGGAGCCTGAAGTGAAAGGTGACACCGAAGGTTGACCTCTCCCGCCCGCTGTGCCCGCTGTGCAGCCTCTGTGCTGCACACCTGTGTCTAAGCCTGCAGCTGGTCTTCCTCACCGTCGGTATGGTGGTGGCCCAGGCTTTTGTGTCCCTCATTCTGGTCCTCCGTCTTCACGTGCAGGAGATGCTGAAGGATGAGGTGCGAACCCTGACATACCGCAACTCCATGTTTCACAATCGGCACCTCTTCAAAGACAAGGTGGTGCTGGACGTGGGCTCGGGCACTGGCATCCTCTGCATGTTTGCAGCCAAGGCGGGGGCCCGCAAGGTCATTGGGGTGAGTCTCAGGAAGGGGCCTGCTGGGGCTCGGCTGGTGGAGGCTGGAGATGGTGGGAGAGCAGGGGTTAAGCTCCCTTCTTTCTTCCTGCCCTAGATTGAGTGTTCCAGCATATCTGATTATGCGGTGAAGATTGTTAAAGCCAACAAGTTAGACCACGGTGAGAAGTGGGGGAAGGGCTGTGGAGGGACACGGAAGCCAGTTCCTTGGATGTCTCGGGAAGGGCTGGAGACCGCAGTGGCCAGCTAGTAACTCCATTGTGTTTGGGGTCGCCCAGGGTGCCAGGGTCTATTGGGCCTGGTGGGTCAGGGTTTTGGGTTTTTGGAGGGTGTTCAGGATTGAACTTAGGCCTTCCCGTATGCAAGTCAGGAACGCTGCTACCCTTACTGCTTCCCTCGGTTGCCACATCTGGGGCCTGCCAGGAGTTCTGCCTTCCTGAGAACTCCATGCCCGGTGCCAGTGTGTCCACAGGCTCCCCCACGCTGCACTGTCACACTGCACTGTTGGGCATGCAGGTGACACTTGCCACAAGTCTGCATTTCCCCACCTGGGAGTTGGACACGTGGCTCCTTTCTTTCCTTTCTTTAGAGGCCTTCTTCATATCCTCAACTGTATACATTTAAGCCTGTCTGTTGGAGGCCTTTAATCTGCCTTAGGCATTTACCTGGCACATGTCGTTTCACACCAAATGGGTTTTTGGAGTGAGTGTATGTGTGTGCTTTGTTTTGTCTGTTTTTGAGTCAGGGTCTCACTGTGTAGACAGGCTGTTCTTGAACTCACAGAGATGCACCTGCCTCTGCCTCTGCCTCTGCTTTTCACATGCTGGGATTAAAGCCAACTGGCTACATACCTACCTTAAGTAGGCACTGTCACCCAGAGCCCAATTGGCTGCATATACCCATGCCTGCCTCTTTGCCCTGGAATAGACTGAAGCAAAATTCCCATGGACTGTCACAGTACCATAAGTTACTCAGGATAGATACTCTTGAGTTTTCTCCCTCTCAGTACTAGGGATGGGACCTTGGTCCTTGCTTGGCGGGGCCTCCTATTGAGCCAGGCTGCCAGCCTTCTTTGTATTTTGAGGCAGGGTCTGTTTCTGTAACCCGAGCAGGCTTTGCAGTTTGAGTCCTGGGGTCTTAGCTTCCTACGAAGATGGGGTGGCGGGCCTGTGCCACCAGGCCTGGCTAGCTGTATTATTTAATTTGTTGGGGTGCATGTGGCGGTCAGAGGACAATTAGTGGAAATTACTCATTTTACCCAGTGGGTCCTAGAGATGGGATTCAGGTCATCCAGCTTGGGGGCAAGCACTGAGCCGTCTCATTGGCCCTCATTTTAAAGATCTGACCCTACTGTTACTTTCTGCTTCATATCTACTGAATAGAAAAATATAGTTAAGGGTAGAGGCCCAGACCTGGAGAAAGTTGGACCTGGCCTCTTAGGAGAGGCACTCCTAGCCCCACAAACGGGGCGCGAGGCTGCTGCTGCACCTCTGGCCTTTGATTCTGAGGAGGCAGATTTCTGGGTTTGAGGCCAGTCTGGTTTATAGAGTGAGTTGCAGGCCAGTCGGTTACATTGTGAGACCCTGCTTCGAGAGAGGTGGGGAGCTGCTTAGCCAGCGCTGCGCGGGTGTCAGTCCTCTGACTGGCCCACCATTCTGTGGCTGCAGTGGTAACCATCATCAAGGGCAAGGTGGAGGAGGTGGAGCTGCCTGTGGAGAAGGTGGACATCATCATCAGCGAGTGGATGGGCTACTGCCTCTTCTACGAGTCCATGCTCAACACCGTGCTGCATGCCCGTGACAAGTGGCTGGTGAGGCAGGCACGGGGCCACACCGCTGCATGTGTGTTGGGGATATAGTAGGTACCCAGGCTGAGAAGGTAGAGCCGTGAATAGGGTGCCATTGTGTGCTCAGGTAGAGCACGGCTTCCTGAGGACAGAGGGGCTGAGCGTCCGAAGGCCAGTGTGGAAGTCTGACATCGGAAGTGGGTCTGCTGTGTAGCAGCAGATGACGGGTTGGAGGGCTCGGTGCAGATGGGGTGGGGTGTCTTTCCCTTTGGGATGTTTCCAGGATCCTAAGAACTGTAGGACAGTCTCCAGGCTGAGGGTTAGACGTAGAACGCTAAGGGGTCTCTGGAGGGTGGTAGCCAGGGAGTGCTGGGGTCTCTGAGGTTAGTGTTAGGCTCTTACTCTCACCTGATTCTTCCCTCAGGCACCCGATGGCCTCATCTTCCCAGACCGGGCCACCCTTTATGTGACAGCCATTGAGGACCGACAGTATAAAGACTACAAGATCCACTGTGAGTTGGGGCTGTGAGGGCAGAGTGGGTGGTGAATGCATGGCCTGGGTTCCACGGCTCATCTGACCCTGTCTGTCCCCAGGGTGGGAGAATGTATATGGTTTTGATATGTCCTGCATCAAAGACGTGGCCATCAAAGAGCCCTTGGTGGATGTGGTGGATCCGAAGCAGCTGGTCACTAACGCCTGCCTCATAAAGGTAACTGACTCACAGGGTTCCGGTCCCTGGCCTGTTCATTAGAGGCTGGGGAAGGCGGTCTGGCCCACATATCTGAGGGGTGAGGGCCATGCCTGGTGCTGACCCAGGATAGCAAGGACAAGGCAGGTGGAGTGCACTGAAGCAGAACCAGCCCCAGACAGGCAAATGCTGGAAGCGAGCTGGTATGCGAGGGAGCCCCTGCCTGGCGTGCAGAGCGCAAGGACCCTGAAGCCCCCTGAGAGCGAGCGCCTGTGCACAGGCAGGGCTGGTGGAGAGTGCTGCCTGCTACACTGGCTGAGCTGCAGCGGTTTTGGTTGTTAGTGGTTTTCTCAATTAATTTGCTGCATGCCTGTGATCTGGGGATCAAGAGTTGGGACTGGAGAGATGGGTGACTCTGGTTAAAAAGTATTTGCTGTGCATCCAGAGGCTATCAGGTAGATCACAGTCCTGTTTGTAACTCCTGATCCCAGGATCCAACATCTGTCAGCCTCAGTGACCTCTGCATGGATGTAGTTCCATAAATCAGGAGGCACACACATGCATAACTATACATAATAATGTGGGGATTTTGTTTTCTTGAGACAGGGTTTCTCTGTAGCTTTGGAGCCTGGCCTAGAACTCTGTAGACCAGACTGGTCTCGAACTAACAGATCCTCCTGCCTCTGCCTCCCAAGTGCTGAGACTAAAGGCATGTCACCACCGCCCAGCTAATATATGTGTTTTAATGTGTATGTTGTGCCTGTTGCCTGTGGAGGTTAGAAGGAGGCATCAGATCTGGAACTGGAGTTAAAGGCTATTGGGAGCTGCCAAGTGTGTGCTGGGATTTGAACCCAGGTCCTCTGGAAGAGCAGCCAGTCATGCTCTCAACCACTGAGCCGTCTCTAGTGCCCATAAGTCAGTCTTTTTAAAGCTTTTTTTTTTTGTCGGGCATTGGTGGTGCACACCTTTGATCCCAGCACTCTGGAGGCAGAGGCAGGTAGATCTCTGAGTTCGAGACCAGCCTGGTCTACAAGAGCTAGTTCAGGACAGGCTCCAAAACCACAGAGAAACTCAGTCTCGAAAAAACAAAACAAACAAAACTTTTTTTTGCTGGGGGTTGGTGGCGTACGCCTTTAATCCTAGCACTCAGGAGGCAGAGGCAGGCGGATCTCTTGAGTTCAAGGCCAGCCTAGTCTACAGAGTGAATTCCAGGACAGGCTCCAAAGCAATACAGAGAAAATCTATCTCGAAAAACATATATATATATTTGTTGTATTTTTTTTTTTTTTTGAGGGCCAACCTGGGCTACATGAGACCCTGTCTCAGAAATGGGTGGTTTGCTGTGATGGGGAGGGGCCTGACCGGTAGTTCTCAGGTGGGGGACAGACTCTAGAGCACTGGGCTTGCCAATTTGCAGGAGGTGGACATCTACACAGTCAAGGTTGAGGACCTGACCTTCACCTCCCCCTTCTGCCTGCAAGTGAAGAGGAATGACTATGTGCACGCCTTGGTGGCCTACTTCAACATTGAGTTCACCCGGTGTCACAAGAGGACCGGCTTTTCTACCAGTGAGGGCCGTGGGGCTGGGCCGGGGCCGGGGATGCCACTGAGCAGAGGCAGACCTTCGGGGGTATGGCTGTCATAGAGCTACTTGGGAACTAGGGCAGAGAGCTGTGGAGTTTAAGGCCAACCTGCACAAGCCCCGTGAGGGGCTGTGAAACCCTGTCCCTGGGCTCTACCACAAGTTCTGGTAAGACCAAGGGTGAATGTGGGGCTGAGAGTCTGTCCCTGCCCCAGCCTGGCTCCGCTGTCAGCGGTTGAGTCACTGAGTGTGATCCCAGTGTAAATTCAGGCGGCGCAGGGCCAGCCTTGCCCATAGTGATGTGAGGGTGAGTGCAGCAGCACCAGGCAGAGGCTGGATTGACCACGCCCACCTTTCAGGTCCCGAGTCCCCATACACACACTGGAAGCAGACTGTGTTCTACATGGAGGACTACCTAACCGTGAAGACTGGCGAGGAGATCTTTGGCACCATTGGCATGAGGCCCAACGCCAAAAACAATGTGAGGCTTGGAGGAGAGGAAATGTGTGTGGGGTGTGCAGGGAAAGGTGCTGGGCTTGGTGATAGCCTCGGCGCCCCACAGATGAGCCACTCAAGTCATCAGCCTTGTTCCCTGGGTGGGAGGGGATTAGGGAAGCCTGCGGCGGGGCTGGAGACGGTGGTGACACTCCAGTAGAGTGAAAGAATAGCACTTGCCAAGGCCAGGTAGTGTTGTGTTCCCCATGATGCAGAAACTGGTCCAGACAGGCTGGGCTCTGGGAAACAGTGGGGTGAAGGCGGCCTGTGCTCACTGAGTCAGGGTGCAGGGTATGAAGGCTGACCCCACCCCTGAGCCCTGTCTCCCTTTCCCTTTAGCGTGACTTGGATTTCACCATTGACCTGGACTTCAAGGGCCAGCTGTGTGAGCTCTCTTGCTCCACTGACTACCGCATGCGCTGAGGAGGCGCCAGGCTGGCCTGCAGACGGGGCTCGGGATGGGCGTGGGGGATGGGAGGGTACATCGTGACTGTTTTTCATAACTTATGTTTTTATATGGTTGCGTTTGCGCCAATAAATCCTCAGCTGACCGTTCTCCTTCTTGCCCTGGGGACTGGGGTGAGTGGGTAGCTTTGTCACTTCCCAGGGAACCCCCGTTGTACTCTGGGCTAGGATTCCTGGCTACACCCACTCCCTGGGGTCCCTTAACTTACTTTTCACCTGTTGGGACCCTCTAAGGCCAGGCTAGGGCTAACTGGGGCCCAGCCCTCAGCAGGAGAACCTTTCCCTGGCTTCCAGTCTCACCGGAAGCCACATCTGCCTCTCCAGCCCATTTCCTGCCCTCCATGTCCTCCCCTTCTGTACTGTTCACCGCCGCGTTCTCAGGAGTGAGGGGCCAGTATCCTGACCTGTGTTGACAACGGAAGCTGGGTCACCTTGGGCTGGGGACCGGCATGACCACATGGGGCCTGGGCTCAAGGATGCCTTGGGAAAGCGATACTCAGTGTGGTCTGGCTTGCTGCCTGTGCCTGCCCCGGTTCTTAAGCCACTGCGCCCTCAAGCCCTGCCTCCGGGAGTGCGCTGCTGGGGGAAAGGCGATCCCTAGGACCTCCAGCCATGGTGCGCACCTGCAGCAAAGAGCGCGGGCAGCACCTTTGTCTTGCTGGGTGACTGTTCAAGGGACCACCAGATCCATAGTGGGCAGTATGAACATCCGGCGTGGAATAAAGTCAGACTAATGTGTCTTAGCTCGCTTGTCTTGTGCCTGCCGTCCCTCTTGTCAAGCTTGAATCCACTCCCAGCGGCGCCTCGTGTGCCTCTCAGTCCGCATACCTGGTGTGGATGGTTCTGGTGGATCCGCCTGGCCACCAACATCTAAGATGGACAGCAGCGGAGCTGCCCCTAAAAGATCTAGTCCTTTGAAAGGGCTGAAAAAAAGCGGGCTTGGGATGAAGGGGTTGGACGCTAGGACTCAAGTGGGCGGGGAGAGAACGCGGAGGGATTGGAAAGGGGCAGGAACAACGCGGAGGGATCAGAGGGGGCGGGGATAAAACCCGGGACCTGAACACCCAGGACGCTCATGCACGCGAGGTGGATGTGGGCTTTAAGGTTACAAGTGACAGCCGGAGACGGTTAATCAGGTCGTGGACTGATATATATATATCAGGTCGGGTACTGGATATATAAACAAGGGAACCTGGAGGAAGGGGGTGTCCAAGCGAGTGACTCCAGGAGCCGCAGTTGCTGACCAGTGTAAGTACCGGGCAGGGATCAACTGGGGCTATGTATGGGCCTTGCATGGGGGTAGGCCTGTGGGGCTCTCCATCACTTCTCCTGGACTCCCCTTTACCCATCACCAGCATCCCTCGCTGCCGAGCATGCGCAGTAGGGTGCTTCCGCTCCCATCCCTCTCCAGACCCCATAGTGGAAAGGACCCCTCATACCTCTGCCTTGCGATGGGAATTGAACATTGCCACCACCGTCGGCAGATGTTCACTTCCCTATAGCTCTAGAAACTAGTAACGTTTAAAAAAGAACTAAAAACTGTTTTATTCGAAGCCCCGCAACTAATCCTGGATCAGTTTCCCTCCCCCACCCCAAATACTGAGCACCGAATTCTCAGCAAGGCAGCTTGCTCTCCATTGGCTCTCTACAGTCACAGACATCCCCAACTGAATGCCCCAAGCCCCTCACTCCATCTGTGAACTACAGTACCCCTGTGCCTGGACTTTGCTGTGGGGAGGAAGGGGTAGGGTCTGGGAGGGGGGCCTGGGGGTTGCACTGGGTCTGAAGGAGACCTGGAGTTTAGATTCCTAGGGGCCTGGATCCCCTGCCAAGATCTAAGAGTAGACGCCAAAGTCTGCACCCCAGGGTCTGAGGCAGTAGACACCGAGGCCCGGGAGAATGACTCCATCTTCCTCCCAGGGATCCCAGGGAACATGGCTGAGGCTCTCCAGGCCTCCAGCTTGCTGTCTTCACTGAGCTCCGATGGGGCCGAAGTAGAGCTCACCTCCCCCGTGTGGCAGATTTACCTCTCTGCCCTGCGCTCCTGGAAGAGGCATCTCTGGCGTGTCTGGGTGAGAAGGGCTAGCTTCATTCTGGGGACCCAGGTACCTGCTTCTGGGTTCCCTGAAGCCCACTCGTGAGGATCAGGGTGTCTAGCCCCAGGCCACCATGAGCCGTTTGACTATGCCTACATCTGGGATGCCCTGCCCCATCCACTGGCCTCCCCTGCTCAGCTCCTGGCTCTCCTCACTCAGTCCAGTCCAACCCTCACAACTTCTCCCCCAGCAACTTGTAGAACTCTCCTCACCTTCATTTTATGTATCTATTTATTTACTGGTGCTGAGGGTCAGAACCCAGGGTCCTGAACAATCTAGGCCAGCTAGAATGATGCCCCCAGTCTCTCCCTGGGGGGCTCTAGGCAAAAGCTCTACCGCTGAGCCACGCCCCAGGTCCTTACTCAATAAAGGAGATCCTGAGCTGTGCTCCCATCCGGGACCCTATAAGCCACTGAGAGTTATACAGAGCATGTCCTCAGAGGGAACGTGTGACTGACGATGACCTCTTCACCACAGAATGACTTTGTCACTGGTATAGTCCCTGCGAGTCCCCTCAGCTGGCTTTTCCTCTTCAGTGCAATCCAGCTTGCCTGGTTCCTCCAGCTGGACCCTTCTCTAGGGCTGATGGAAAAGATTAAAGAGTTGCTTCCAGACTGGTAAGAACCCTCTTTCATACCCATCACCGCCCTAACCCCCACTAAGAGACTCTGTGCTTTGCTTTTCAAAGAAAGACAATTTCTGGGAGCCAGCACTCAGGAGGCAGAGGCAGGTGGATCTCTGTTAAGTTTGGGGACAGCCTGGTCTATAGAGCGAGTTCCAGGACAGGCTCCAAAGCTACAGTAAATAAATAAATAAATAAATAAATAAATAAAAATGTCATTTCTGGAGCTTAGTTCAATAGAGAGAGGTACAGCCAAAAAAAAAAAAAAAAAAAAAAAGGAGAGCTCCCTCTCTTTCACTTCTTACCTTTATCTATTTTGTTTTCTGAGACAGGGTTTATCTGTGTAGAATCATTTATGTAGATTGTCCTGCAATGTCCTTTGTAGACCAGGCTGGCCTCAAACTCACAGACATCCATGCGTCTCTGCATCCTGGGTGCTGGGATTAAAGGCATGCTCCACCACATCCCAGCTATGCTGGGACTCTCACACAGCTTACTTGTATGTGTGTTTTGACTACATGTGTGTCTGTCTACACTGCATGTATACAGTGCCAGAGGAGGCCAAAAGAAGGCATTGGACGCCCCAGAACAAGAGTCAAATGGTTGAACTGGGAATCTGACCTGTGTCGCCCACAAGTGCTTTCTTTAAACTGTGGAGCCTTTCTTCAGCCCGATTGTTTTGGTTGTTCTTTTTGAGACAGGGTTTCTCTATGTAGTTCTAGCTGTCGTGGAACTGATATGTAGAGTAGGCTGGCCTGCAACTCACAGAGGTCCCCCTGCCTCCACCTCAAGACCACCACACCAGGCTTTCTGTATCTCATCACGTAGTCAAGCCTGAAACTTGCCAGGCAGCTCATGCCTTTCATCCTAGCACCGGCACTCAGGGGCCGCCTGCCGCGGACCCTCGGGCACTGGCACTGAAGGCTTGCGGCGCCACCGCCCAGCCAGTGGTGGGATTTGAAGTTTGCACCACCACACCCAGCTTATGTGTGAATTGAACCCAGGGCGTTTGCATGCTGGACAAGCACTCGACCATGGTGTGTACCTGATGCCAGGAAAGCGGTGTTTTAGAAGCTTGGTGCTTTCATAAGGATGATCGTGGGCAACAGGGACACGCCCACTTCATGAGATGCATGTGTTCATCAAATGTGGATGTTTCTAACCCCCGTCCTGTGGCTGCAGTCCGCTGCCAGCTTCAGGACACCCTTTATATTTTTCTCCCGCAGGGGTGGACAACACTATCAGTTCCGGGGACTCTTGGCCGCAGCACTGTTTGCCTCATGTTTGTGGGGAGCTCTGATCTTCACACTTCATGTGGCTCTCAGGCTGCTTTTGTCCCACCATGGCTGGCTCCTGGAACCTCATGGTACCATGTCGTCACCCACAAAGACCTGGCTGGTATGTGAGAGGATCTGGACCACCAGAATACATGCTGCTGTCCCTCTTTCTGGGTCTCTGTCCACCACCACTCCTCTCTCTCTCTCCTCCCCCCTGGTCCCCTGTCCATTCTGTCTTTGGGTCTGTGTTCCTCTCTCTCTGAGTCTCTCTTTCCCTGTGGGTCTTTGCTTCCAAATCGTCTCCCTCACCCCTCACATCTCTCCCTCCACAATCATCTTTGTCCTCCGGATCCACATCATCTCCTCTCCCTCCATCACCTCTGTCCTCTCACCTGTATTTAACGCTCTAATCACTGTCTCGCCTCTCTCCCCTCATCTCCATCCCTCCTTTCCCTCCCCTGCCCACAATGTTATCCTCCCTCATTCTTCTCCATCTCTCCATCCTCCCTCTCCATCATCTTCGTCCTTTCTCCTCCCTCCCCCAGCTTGGTCCTCTCCTCTGTCCCTCAGGCGCTTGTCCGAATCTTCTCCGGGAGGCACCCAAGGCTGTTCAGCTTCCAACGCGCGCTCCCGCGACAGCCAGTGCCCACAGTGCAAGAGTCGGTCCGAAAGGTGGGCGTGTTCCGGGGCGGGGGCGGGGCGGGGTGGGGCGGGGCGGGGCAGGAGGGGGCGGCCCCGGGGCGGGGCGGGGCGGGGCGGGGCGGGCAGGGTGGGGCGGCCCCGGGGCGGGAGGGGCTCTGACGCCCTGCCTCACCTCTGCCTGCAGTACCTGGAGTCCATGCGCCCTGTGCTTGCAGACGACGCTTTCGATCGGGCTGCGGCTCTGGCGAGCGACTTCCTGAAGCGGCAGGCGCCAAGGCTGCAGCTCTACCTGCGCCTCAAGTCATGGTGTGCTTCCAACTACGTGAGTCCTGGGGACCAGCCGGGCCCTGTGGCGACTGGCCTGCTCCAGCCCGCTTTGGGTTTGTTGGATAATGGAACAAGTCCTGCCTCTTGCTCAGTAGCCCGCCTCTTTGGCAGCACTTAAGCCCCGCCTATGCCCTAAATCCACTCCAACAGGGTTTTTCTGTGTAGCCCTGGCTGTCCTAGAACTCACTCTATAGACCAAACTAAGAGATCTGCCTGCCTCTGCCTCCTGAGAACTGTGATTAAACATGGACCGGGCTGCTGAAGAGATGGCTCAACAACCAAAAATACAAAGACCTGAACCATGGGCTGGGCGGTGGTGGCCTCCCTGGTGACACCATCCCTCCCCCACAAGGTCTCAGCCACCCCAGCTGAGCATCTCCCTTACCCTCCCAGGTGACTGACTGGTGGGAAGAATTCGTGTACCTGCGCTCCCGAGGCTCGCTGATGGTTAACAGCACCTACTACCTGATGGTGAGGCGGGAGGCGGGCGGTGGGCGGGGCCTTGCGGCCTTGATGACCCCTTGATGATCCGGAATGCGGCCTGGAGTCACCGTCCCGTTTGCTTTGGAAGTCAGGGCCCCTGTCAGGGGCAAGCATGGTCTCAATGTTCTCTGTGTCCCCTCCTTTTGCCACCAAGCAGGACTTCCTGTATGTCACACCCACGCCACTGCAGGCAGCGCGTGCAGGCAACGCTGTGCATGCCCTCCTCCTGTATCGTCATCTTCTGAACCGGCAGGAGATCCCACCGGTAAGGCAGCTCCCTGGATTGGGAGTGGAGGTTCGGGGCAGCGCAGAGCCCCGCTCAGGAGCCCTTGGCCTCCCACAGACACTGTTGATGGGGATGCGACCCTTGTGCTCTGCCCAGTTTGAGAAGATATTCAACACTACACGGGTTCCAGGGGTGGAGAAAGGTGAGAATAAGCCCCGCCAGTCCTTGTGCCTCCTGAGACGTGGCCTTGGCTAAGAGCAAGGCTTTAGTCAGCCTGTGGGGGTCTCTATCCTGATTGGGACGATTTCTCTGTGGCCTCAGGCAAAGCATTGTCCTCTCTGAGCCTTAGTTTCTTCAACTGTAAAATGGAATAATAGTGACCTGGGGTGGTATAAAGTTAGATGGAGCTTAGTGTGGGACAAGCCAGAAGAAGGTCTCTCCGTAGAGTTTTTTTTAAGCATTATATATTTATTTATATTGGTTTTTTTGAGATAGGTTTCTCTCTGTAACAGCCCTGGCTGTCCTGGAATCACTCTGTAGACCAGGCTGGCCTCTAACTCACAGAGATCTGCCTGCCCCTGCCTCCTGAGTGCGGCCTCAGCTGGACCTCTTTTTTCTTCCTTTTTTTTTTTAAAAAAATGTTTATTTACTCATTTTATTTTATGTGTATGAGTGTTTTGCCTGCGTGTATGTCTGTGTGCCAAGCGCATGCCCAGTGCCCCTGGAGGTGTCAGACCCCCCGGAACTGGAATTACAGAAGTTGTGAGCTGCAGTGTGGGTGCCAGGAACTGAACTCAGGTTCTCTGCAAGAGCAACAAATGCTCTTAACCTGTGAGCCATCTCTCCAGCCCTGGTTCTCCTTTCCTTTAATTATATTATTTTATGTGTATGAGTGCTATGCGTGAATGCATGTCTGTGCGCCACCTGTGTGCAGTGAGACCGAAAGAGAGTGGCAGACCTGGGGCCGGGGTACGGGTGTTTGAGCAGCTGTGTGGTGCTGGGGACCCACTGGACCGGGGTTATGGGTGTTTGAGCAGCTGTGTGGGTGCTGGGGACCCACTGGACCGGGGTTATGGGTGTTTGAGCAGCTGTGTGGGTGCTGGGGACCCACTGGACTGGGGTTACGGGTGTTTGAGCAGCTGTGTGGTGCTGGGGACCCACTGGATCCCTTGCAAACACAGTGTCCCTAACCACTGAGCTGCCTCTCCAGCCCTGAGCAGAGTTCTTGCCTAGCACACAGGACCCCTTGGTTCCATTCCAAACACCAAATAAATGAGGTGTGGTAGACCTGTCACCGCAGCGCCAGGAAGGAGGAGGCATGAGGATCAAGCATTGAAAGCCATCCTCTGCTACATATCAGATTTGAAGCTAACCTGGGTTACATTCGAGCTATGGGACACAGCTGTCAAAAATAACAGACAAGAGCATAGCCCAAGGGACAGAGGACACGATTAGTAAGTGGGTGATTTATGACTTAGTCTCGTCCCTCCTTCATGTTCTGCCCACGATCTCCCAGACTACCTCCGTCACCTCCAGGACAGCCGGCATGTGGCTGTCTTCCACCGGGGTCGATTTTTCTGTGTACGGACCCACTCTTCCAATGGCCTGCTGTCACCACGGGCCCTAGAGCAGCAGTTCCAGAAGATCCTGGATGACCCCTCCCCAGCCTGTCCCCTTGAGGAGCATCTAGCAGCTCTGACTGCTGCTCCCAGGTGAGGGTTGGAGGCCTGAGGTTACAGGGATGCTCTGGGGAGCGGGCTGGGCGGGGGAGCGGGCTGGGCGGGGGGAGGGGGCTGGGCGGGGGAGCGGGCTGGGCGGGGGAGCGGGCTGGGCGGGGGGAGGGGGGCTGGGCGGGGGAGGGGGCTGGGCGGGGGAGAGGGCTGGGCGGGGGAGAGGGCCGCTGGGCTCAGGCCCATCACACTTGGACAGGAGTATGTGGGCCCAGGTTCGGGAGTCGGTGAAGACCCATGCCGCCACCGCCCTGGAGGCTGTGGAAGGGGCTGCCTTCTTTGTGTCCCTCGATTCTGAGCCGGCGGGACTGACCAGGGAGGACCCTGCAGCTTCCCTGGATGCCTATGCCCATGCCCTGCTGGCTGGCCGCGGCCATGACCGGTAAGTCTATCAACCCCACCTCCACACTCCAGTGCACACCTAGGGCCACTCCACAGGAGACAGCCAGACTCCACACCTCAGCAGCTAGATCCAGCGGTCACAGACATCTGACCACCCCAAACTCAGTGCCGTAGAACAAAGAGACCTCTAGCCCATCTACTTAAGACCCCAGACTTTTTGTTTTTGTATTTTTGAAACAGGATTCTCTGTGTAGCCCTGGCTGTCCTGGCACTGGCTCTGTAGACCAGGCTGGCCTCGAACTCAAAGAGATCCGCCTGCCTCTGCCTTCTGAGTACTGGGATTAAAGGCGAGCACCACCAATGCCCAGGTTAAGACCCTGGACTCTATGTCTTGATGGCTCATCTTTTGACCATAAACGTAGATGTGCAGCATTCTAAGTTGTTGCTAGTTACTGGTCAAGGTGAACTTTTCCCTTGAGTATGGTAGTTAATGGAGTGTGGTCCCATGATGATGGAGGGTTATTTAACCATAAATCCAGGATCATGGGTCTGTTCCCAGCCCCTCCAGTGCCTCAAATAGAGCTAACTTCCTAGAGTAACAAAAACAGAAAGCAAAAGACATTCCCTGAATTTTACATCCATGTGGACACTACCTTCAATCACCTCTAGAGACTGGAGCACTCCTAAAGGCCCCCAGAGCCGGTGCCCTGCTGATTCCCCTGCCCCATCCTCACCCTGACGCTCATTCCCACATACCAAAAGTTCCACAGGTGCCCACATTATGCTCCCTGCCCTGGCTCTTGGTGACCCGTATACATTTTTTTTTGCAGCTGGTTTGACAAATCCTTCACCCTTATCGTCTTCTCCAATGGGAAGCTGGGCCTCAGCGTGGAGCACTCCTGGGCTGATTGCCCTGTCTCAGGACATATGTGGGAGGTGTGTTCCTAAGGCTGGGTTCCAAAGACAAACCCTGGGGGACCTTAGAACAGAGACACACAGGCTCAGAGACAGGCAGAGAGAAGCCCAGCAAGGGAGTGGATCTGCCATGATGCCCTGGCTGGGACGGGGTCCCAGGGATGGGTCGCTGGGGTTTGGAGGAGGGAAGTGAATCCCCAGGGGCACACAGCAGGAAGGCACAGTGACGGTGTGAACCTAGACCTGTGACACCCTCACCCATGCATATGCAAAGACAGACGCTCGCATGCACGCACACACAGGATGTTGTAGCGCACATTTGTGACCTAATCACTTGGAAAGCAGGAGGCTTTTCAGCCTGCAGCCAGCTTTGGGCTCAGCTGGTCACCTGCTCCTGACGCCCTGGGTTCCATCCCCAGCTGCACATAAGATGGCTGCAGCGGTGATGCCTGCCATCCCAGCGCATGAGAAGTAGAGGCAGGAGGATCCCAGGTTCAGGGCCATCCTCAGCTGCACAGTAAATCCCAGGCCAGCCTGGGCTACATCAGAGCCTATTTCAAAGTGAAACAAAAACGGGCCTGCTGATCCCCATCTTTTGAAGGCAGCCGTAGAGTCGTGAACAGCAGGTGCTCATCTGCAACCCTAAGCATCCCACAACACTGGGTTAGAGAAGGCCTCACTCCACCCGTGCTGGGCCCCGCGTCAGCCCCCTCTCCCCAGTGGCCTCAGGCCAGAGGGCGGTGACTGGCAGTTTATCCACAGTTCACCCTGGCCACAGAATGCTTCCAGCTGGGGTACGCAGCCGATGGCCATTGCAAGGGACAGCCTGACCCAGCTCTGCCACAGCCCCAGCGCCTGCAGTGGAACCTTCCAGAACAGGTGAGGCTGGACTCTGATGTCCCCTCTAAGTCCCTCGCCTTCACCCTGAATGCATGCCCACCTCCCTGTCTCAACTTTCCCACGACACTGCACGCCCACTGCCTTGAGCCCCACACTACCCCCAACCCTAACGTCACCCCTGAAGCTCACACTGTGGCCCCACCACCCATCCCGCCTCTTACCTGCTGCTCTTCTCCACCTGCACCTTCTCTCCCGTCGTGCCTGGTCCCTTCAAACCCTTCAAGCTCAGTTGGACCCCACCCCATCCCTGTGCTCGCGCTCTATCTTAACCTCTTCCGTCTTCACTTTCCGACCCATGCCTCGGCCCTGACTGCGGATTTCTCACACCTTCTCTGGCAGATCCATCCGTCCATCTCTCTGGCCCTGAGGGGAGCCAAGACCTTATCTGGGAACATGGACTGCCACGTCTTCCCCTTCCCCCACTTCGGCAAGAGCTTCATCAAATGCTGTCACGTGTCATGTGACAGCTTCATCCAACTGGTCTTGCAGCTGGCTCACTTCCGGGTCAGTTGGAACCTCGGTGCCTGCTTTCTTAGGGCTGCAGTCCCTCCGAGCCTCCGACCACCTCTCCAGCCGCCTCCTGTTTACGTGTTCTTGTCATAGTGCGTTACCTGTCCATGCATCTCATGGGTCGCCGGCTGTGCTTTAAGGGGTGGGAGGCAGGGTGTCCTTGTTGGCCTCAAACTCAGATCCACTTGCGTGCCTTCCTAGTGAAGAATTAGATGCCTGTGCTCCCGTGTCACTTGTTGTAGTGGCCATCTTGTAAATCAGCCATCTTCTGGATCATTCATCCTGTGCCATCACCATTTTATTGTAGGTCTGCTATCTTGGTTCCTCTTCATCTTTTTGAGCAGAGGGAGGTTGGCTGGAGGTCAGGGCAAAGGCGGATCAGAGCTGTGAAGGCCTCCGAGGCCAGCTGACAGCTTCTTCTCCTTTTCCCCAGGACAGGGGCCAGTTCTGCCTGACTTATGAGTCAGCCATGACGAGACTCTTCCTGGAAGGCAGGACGGAGACGGTGAGGTGTTGCACTAGAGAGGCCTGCCACTTTGTGAGGGCCATGGAAGACAAGGAGAAGACAGTGAGTGTGAGGCCCCCCTCACAATTGCAGATCCTGTGGGAGGGGCGTCCACAAGGGACTAATCTGCTGTGTCAGCGTCTTCAGAGGCCCTGCAGGAGGGGATAGGACAGCGCGTGTGGGCTTTACTGGGTGGTGCACAGTGCCGGGGCCCTGTTTCCACTCTCTTGCTCCCCTTGACACTGTGACCTTCTATCTTTACCTCTAGCTTCTCTCTACCTGTCACAAACCCAGCTCCCTTGGCCATGAGATGCTGAGGCTCACGGGAGGGCCTAAAGTCAGGCACATATTATATTATACCTGGCTGTGTGACCCTGGGCAGGTGACTTCCACTCTCTGAACCCACTTCCTCTCTGTGAAGTGGGATAGATATCCCTGTCTTGTAGGCATCTTAGAAGTTGGCTTGAGGCCCAGCATGATCCCACGCCCTGTCTTTCCATGACCTCTGACTGCCCTGGGGGACCCAGGACCAACAGTGCCTTGCCCTGTTCCGGGTGGCCGTGGACAAGCACCAGGCTCTGCTGAAGGCAGCAATGAGTGGGCAGGGGATTGACCGTCACCTCTTCGCACTCTACATGGTGGCCCGATTTCTCCATGTGCAGTCGTCCTTCCTGACCCAGGTCGGGTGGGGCCCGACCCGGGAAAGTGGTTACAAGTGGAGGGGGTCAGCAAGGAGGGTGATGTTGGGAGAATGAGTGGAAGAGGGTAGAGACAGCCACGCCAGACAGGGGCTGACGAGAGGGCATCAGTCCAGAACCCCCCACCGAGGGGCTGGGGTGTGGCTCTGGGAGCCTCTGCCTGGCAGCTAGATGTCAAGGGGTCAATCCCCAGCACTATAAAAGAGAGGGGGGGAGGAGGGGGAGGGAGGGGGAGGGAGGGGGGAGAGAGGGGGGAGGGGAAAACACAGCAGAAAAGGGCAGGGTGGGGGCCAGGGAGAAGGGGCGTGGTTGGGGAAAGGGCGTGGTTGGGGAAAGGGCGTGGTCGGGGAAGGGGCGTGGCCAGAGCTCAGCACCTGACTGGAGGAATTGGCAGAGGAGCAGCCCTGGCTTGCAGTGGCGCAAAGGGGCCTTTTCTGCTCATGTGGCCACTGTTTCCCCAGGTCCAGTCCCAGCAGTGGCCATTGTCCACCAGCCACATCCCCGTGCAGCAGACGCACCTGTTTGATGTCCACAATTATCCAGATTATGTTTCCTCTGGAGGTGGATTTGGGCCTGTGAGTGGAACGTGATCCAGCCACTGGGCAGCCAGGGCCAGAGGGTGGGGTTCCTGCCCTGTGGGTGTGGAGTGGGGCTGGGCCACTGGCTTGCTTTACTCTCTCCACTGCAGGCCAACGACCACGGGTACGGCATCTCCTATATCTTCATGGGGGAAAACACCATCACCTTCCACATCTCCAGCAAGAAATCGAGCACAAAAACGGTGAGATGAATGAGAGCCTTCCTCACCCCTCCCTAAATCTGGGATTGAGCCATTCAGGCCCCGGGGTCCCTGGTCTAGCCTCCTCTCAGGCCTCGACGTCAAGGCTCTGGCCTCCACCGTCAGCCCTGTCTCATGGCCGTTTTAGCCACCCACTGCAGCTGCCCGGCCCTCCCTAGCCCCTTGTCTGCCTCTCCGCAGGACTCGCACCGGCTGGGGCAGCACATTGAGGATGCGCTGTTGGATGTAGCCTCTCTGTTCCAGGCTGGGCAGCATCTCAAGAGCCGGTTCAGGGGACATGGGGAGAACTCAGGATATAGGCGTGGCTCTCTCTCCAGAAAGACTGTGGACCCCAAGGTCCCCACAACCCCCACCAGCTTATGAGCCCCTGAGTAGGGAGCTGGTCTCCCTCAGGAAGGAGTGCTCTGTTCCCAGGGCTACGCTGGCACAGGCAGGGGTACGGGGATCCCCACGCCCACCTGGTAATAAAGACACTTGAGTTGGGTGTGGCGTGCACTGTGCTCTTGTGCAGGGGTGGGGGGGAGGGGGGCGCCTCTTCCTTCCCGACTTGGGTTCCCAGTTGTGCTCACCTCAACCGTGCCCAACCCACCACCTGAGCAGGCTCCACTCCACACTGGCTGGCCAGAGTAGCTCACTCAGCTCCTCACACTACCAGCCCGGCTCCTGCCACCCAGCCCCAGAGGTCCCCAGAGGTCCCCAGAACAGCTCCAAATAAGGTCTGGAGAGCAGTTCCCTTCTGGAGGGAAGAGCTTGAGACAGGGTCCAGGCAGGCCACTCTGGGCTTACTGTACAGTGGAGGGTGAGCGTCAACTCTTGATCCAGCCATGGCTGCCTCCCTGATGCTCAGATGGCGGGTGTGGTGTCACTGTGTCCCACTATTGAAAATCAAGCAAGGCCCAGTGTCATGGGGGTACCCACACCTTGAGGGGCTCTCCGAGGACATGCGGGGATCAGGGCCAGTGAAACTTCAGGGTCCTTCACAGCGTCTGAGGGAATGGTCTTGTCTCTGCTCCTGTCTCCTCTCCCTGCTTCTGCTTTGTTCTTTTTGTTCCCTTCTAACCTATTTTTTTTTTTTTTTTTTTGAGACAGGGTATCTCTGCATAGCTTTGGCTGTGCTGGGATTAAAGGCATGCACCCGCCCTCTCTCTCTTTAAATTTTTAATTTTATCTGAAACAGTGAAACACCCACTGTATACATGCAGTGCCAGCAGGGGCCAGAAGAGGGCGGCAGATGCTGCGGAACTGGTGAGCGACCCTATGGTGCTTGGACATGAACTCAGGTTCTTTGCAAGAGCAGTTAAGAGCTCTTAACCACCGAGCATCTCTCCAGCCCCATCTCTCCAGTTCTGTAGCACAGGCTGGCTTGGGTTTTTCTCTGCAGGCTAGTCTGGTGTGCACCTGCATCCTGGTGGTCCATGCGGATCCAGGTCTACAAGAGCTCATGGAGGGCTCCACAATTTGAGCTGTATCCCTCCCCTGGTTTGTTTTGAGATAGGGTGTCACTGTGTACCCAGGCTATCCCAGAGCCCATGGAAACCCCCTCTCTCAGCATCCACACTATACTTTTTGATGCCAACTCAGAGTCAGAGTTCATGCCAGTGTGAGAGGCCATTTATTGTTCAGAACCTGGGCTCCCACGTTTAGGGGGAGCCCCTGCAGAGCTTCCTCCCCCACAGCCCTCATGGACCCCTCAAGTGGCAGGTGGCTGAGCTGGTCGTGGAGGGTGCACATCCTCACATGCTTAAAGTCCAAAGTGGCCACCTTCTCCCTGCAATGACAGTCAGCTGGGGGTCAGCCCAGGGGAGGTGACAGTCAGCTGGGGTCAGCCCTGGGGGGGTGACAGCTGGGGGTCAGCCCAGGGAAGGTGACAGTCAGCTGGGGGCCAGCCCTGGGGGGGTGACACAGCTGGGGGCCAGCTCTGGGGAGGTGGGGGTCCACCTTGGGGGGGCGGGGTTGTTGATGGTCAAGAGGAGGAGCCAGGCCCCATCTGGAGACCTCACCCTCCTCCCACGCCCTCTGCCTCCATCCTCACTCCGGCTTCATCTTGTCCGTCAGCAGTAGGTTCTTGACCTCCCCTCACTCCGGGCTCATCTTGTCCGTCAGCAGTAGGTTCTTGACCCGAACGGCTTCGTCTTGGGCCAGCCGAAGGGTGGAGCTCAGGGCCTCTGCCCTGACCTGTTTGGCCAAGGCCTGGCGCTCCAGCACCTGGGGAGAGGACTGTAGGACTTGCTGGGCTGGGCTGGGGGTGAGGGAGGGACTCGGTCACAGAAGGCAAGGGGCAGGGTCCCATGGAGCCCACACACCACCCAAAGTAACCTATCAGGCCTTGAGTCCCACAATTCACTGGTCTCCCCGACTGCACCTCGCAGGAAGCCTGTGAGTGTCCCTAATGCACTGGCAAGAGTCCCAGCAAGCTGAGTGACATCGGAAGTTCTGTGCCCCTACGGCCTATGAAATCTCCTGTATTGTGTGGATCCCAGAATTGCATGGCACCTTTCTACATCCCTTAATTCCACGACCCTGTATTTGTGATGCTCCCCAGCATTGTAGTGTTCTGCATCCCACAATTCACCATGCCCTGTGACTTTCTGTGTCCTGGGGCTGCAGCTCACTACAATTCATATCCCATCATCCCTTAGGCCAGTATCCATCCCATCATGCACTAACCTCTGTATCCCACAATGCACCAGGCCCTGACTTCCCACTTGTTTCTACAGCTGCTCACTATAACACATATCCCATCATCCCATAGGCCAACATCATACAGTGCCTCTATGTCCCTCAAGTTCTAAAGCTATAGAGCTGTGACTTGGGTAAGTGGGTCCCTCAGTGTGACATTCAGGGTCCCTCTGAGTCCACTGACCTCCCTGAAGGGCTACAGAAAATCAGGCCTATGTCCATGAGCTTCAGCGGCACATGTCCCAGGAAAACCCAGCCCCGGTACATTAATACACTTTGGGCCAGACCCTGTAACTCAGCAGCCACCAAAGTCTTTGTCCTCCTGCCTGCAGAGAGGCAGGATCTGCTGCTGCCATGCAGGCTTCCTGTGCCTGCCACAGGCCAGCAGGACTCTTGAGCCGGGACTACCCAACCCTGCCAAACACTAGAGTAACGTGGGTCAGGGCACCCATGGTCCCTGGTACCAGAATCTTCTTGTGTAGCCTCTGGCAGCTGGGGCAGGCAGGAGCCAGGCCTTTCTGCTTCACCTCATCCACCAGCGGGGTCAGTGCACGTTCCAGCAGCTGCTGCAGGGACTCCGTGGACAACTGCTGTCCTTGGCTGTAGAGGGACAGTCACCGGGTGGATGGGGCCCTGGGTTAGGCTCCATCTGGCCATTTCTCTTGATTGTCACAGTCTTTCGACACAGCCCTGTCTGTGGTAGAACTCCCTCTGTAGACCAGGCTGGCCTTGTATTCTCAGAGATCTGCCTGCCTCTGCCTCTCGAGTTCTGGAACTAAAGACGTGTGCCACCAATGCCTGGCTCTCTACCTTACTTTTGAAGACAGAGACTGTGAACCTACAGCTCCTAGAGTCAACCAGACTGGCTGGGGCAGGGATCCTCCCGACTGTTTGCAAGGCAGACATTTCCTGAGCTCTCTCCATGCCCCTAGTGTTATGCTACAGGTCACCCAGAAGCCACTCTCCTGACATGCCAAACTTCCCACAATGCACCATGCCTCAAATGGCAATGCACTCAATCTTTGCTTTCCACAAGAGGCCAATGTTTATATGTTCCCACATGTACTATGACCCTCACTCTATACAATATGACTCTCACTCTGCAGTGCGCAGAAGCGCATCTCTCACAATGGCAATGTGCCATCCCACGTGTGACCCACAATGCAGGCTTGACCTCTCCCCATACCTGGCACAGCGGGCACAGGAGCCTTGGGCAGACCGATCCAAGTTCGAGATGTGGTCACCTCCCCTTTGAGTGTTCTGAAGTTGCCGTCCCAGCTCCTCCAGAATCGGTTTCACTGGGCCCAGGGCCTCCAGTTCACTCTTCAGTGAAGCCACAGACACTGCTGACCTCTCCACCCTGAGATGCGGGAGCAAGCAATGAGGGTCATTGCAACATCGACTGTCAGCCCAGAGCCCGAGAGTCCACCTTCCAATGCTGTACACCTGCCTGTCCTCTGCTCCCATGGGCTCTCCATAGCCACCCGGGACAGGAGCCAGAGCTTCTGCCAGGCAAATGTACCACTGCCGAACCACGCCCTCGCTCCTTACTGGTGATCACAAGCAGGGATTCTACCCCAAAGCCACACCCTCAATCCACAGCTGGGGTATTGTAGGCAGGGGCTCTACCACTGGGCCACACCTCCACCCTTCACTGGGGATTCTAGGCAGGTCTCCCTCTTGGTAAGGGTCATTCGCCCCAGCAGATTGCTCAGTCCTTTTCCCTCAAGGATCTACCCTCGGGTTGGCTCCACTTTCCCGTGGACTCCGTGTCCCCACCAGCACGCGCTGAGCCCTTACATAGTACACAGCTCATTTGCCCGTCCTCGCAGCTCCTGCAAGCCCCGTGCAGACTGTGCCTGTTCCCGCTGTGCCCACTCCCACTGGCCCAGGAAGCCATCCAGCCGGCCACCCAGCAACCTCAGGGCCTCCTGCAGTGCCCCCTCCTCCTGATGACGCTGGGCTGCCAGGGTGGACACCTCCCTCCTGAGGAATCAGAACAGGAAATGGATGGATAAGGATCTGACCATTCATGCCACCATCGATCTCACCCCAAATACGTCACCAAATTATTCTCTTCTTTTTTTAGACAGGGTTTCTCTGTGTAGCCCTGGCTGTCCTGGAACTTGTTTTGTAAACCAGGCTGGCTTCGGACTCACAGAGATACACCTGCTCTGCCTTCCAGTATTGGGATTAATGGCATGTGCCACAACCGCTCGGCTTTTTTGTTTTTGTTTTTAAGATAGGGTCTGTGGATGTAGCCCTGGTTGAACTAGAACTCTGTACGTGGGGCAGGATGGACTAGAACTCACAGAGATCCTCCAGCCTCTGCCTGTCAGTGCTGGGATGAAAGGCATGCGCTACACTACCCCGCCTTTTTTATTTTCCTATGTGCGCTACATTAGTCCGGCATCACTGAAGCCACCACCCAAGTCCTCTTCTAGGTTCCGCTGTCATACCCACTCACTTAGCTCCTGTAAGGCCCGCCCACCTCAGTCTCCAAGTCCCTCCCACATCAAGGTCTTCCCATCCTCCCTCACCAACCACAGCCCCTCCCACCCTCACCCTAACCCCGCCCACAAACCCTACTCCCTCCCCGGAGGCCCAGCCCTTTGTTCCATCATCGACCTGGTCTACCCACCTCCTCCAGTCCCTGCCCACATCCTCAGGTTCCCATCCACTTCCTCCAGTCCCTGCCCACCCCTCCAGTCCCCGCCCACCCTCCAGTCACCGCCCACTTCCTCCAGTCCCCGCCCACCCCTCTAGTCCCCGTCCACACCCTCCAGTCCCCGCCCACTCCCTCTAGTCCCCGCCCACCCTCCAGTCCCCGCCCACCCCTCTAGTCCCCGCCCACATCCTCCAGTCCCCCGCCCACCCCTCCAGCCCCGCCCCTCCAGCCCCGCCCACCTCAGCTCCTCCAGGCTGGTGGAGACCTTCTGCAACTCCTGCTCTGTCAGCGAGGGCCCCTCCGCTGCCCGCAGGGACACGCCCCAGGCACTGGAGGCCAGGCCTCGCGGCCGCGGGGACTCCTCGGGGCTGCCGGGCGGGCCGGAGCAGCCCTGACTGGGAACCACAGGGATCAGGCCGTGCCGCGAGAGGCCGGCCTCCAGCTTCTGCTCCAGCTCCTGCAGCTCGGCCTCCTGCCTCCGCGGCGTCTCATCCTGCAGCTGCTGCTGGAGGTATCTTAGCTTCTCCTGGGCAGGGGAAGCCAGTGAGTCAGGGCGTCCAGCACCGCGTCACCCTCGGCCATCTGCACCCCAGGCATCCCCCGGGACTCGGGCTCCAGGCTCCCAGACTCAGATTCCTCAGGCTCCACTCTGGTCCCTCCCACCAAACCCCTTTTCGCTCCTCCCATGGGTCCCTTCAGCCCCACCTCCAAGCTCCACAGTCAGATCCGACCCTCCTCAGCTCTTGGAGGCTGTGCAAGCTCTACACACTTGCCCCTGCCCTCCCCAGTCCCTCCCACACCCACCCCTAGGCTCTACCCAAACTTCCCACTAGACTCGCTCGGGCCCCCTCCACACCACACTCGCTCACCTCCAGCAAGGCAGAGTTCTGCTTCAGGACGCTGGTTTTGATTTCAGCATCTTCCACTGAGCGCGCCACCTTGCGGCAGTTCTCCTGGGTCAGAGCATCAGGGCGGAGGCCCTGCCTTCCCATTCCGGTTCTGCCCCCACCTTCAGCCTCCCTGTCTGCATAGCGCCTGCCCCATGTAAGATGCACCTACTTCCCAGCCAGGCTTCTTCCCTAGCCACACCTGTCCTGTCCTGTCCTTTCGGCCATCCCACTACTCCTCTGCTGCTTTTGTTTTACATTCAAAAGATTAAAAACAAAAATTACTTATGCACGGGGCAATGGCGGTGCAGGCCTTTGATCCCAGCACTAGGGAAGCAGAGGCAGGTGAATCTCTGAGTTGGAGGTCAGCCTGGTCTACAGAGTGAGTTCCTGGGCAGCCAGAGCTACACAGAGAAACCATGTCTCCAAAAATCAAAAAGATAAAAAAAAATATTATGTGTAAAGGTGTTTCATAAGCGTGCACATATGTACATGACTTGCACGCAGTGCCCATGTAAGCCAGAAGACAGGGACACTTGTCGGTAGCCATGAGAGGACCCTTTGTAAGGATTCAGAGTTATGCTGGCCTGCCCGTCACCGGGTAGAATGCACTGGGGCAGAATCCTGGTCAGGTCAGGGTTCGGTGTGTACTATTCTGCATGCAGGTGCAAAGGACCCTTTAAAAGACAGACCCCGCCCACCTATGCTGTCTTCCCTGCCCTTTCCACTGTCTCTCTGCAGGCTAGGCAAGCACTCTACCCACTGAGCCCCATCGCAAGCCCGCATGCTCCTTGCTCTTCTCATCACTTTCTCTCCAACCCCTTCCTCCCACAGGCGCTCACCTTCAACTGACTGCAGTACCCCTCCAACTCTTCTGCCTCCTGCCGCCTTCTTTCCAGGTTCTCACTCAGCACAGAGCACTCGCTCTTGATCGTGGGAGGGAGGCGGAGTTACACAGAGGCAGTGGGAAAGCTTAGGGGCAGCAGGGTCTTACCCTCCTGGGGGCTGGGCATGCACTATGGTGAAAGAAGGCTCCAAGGCGGGCCCTTAGCTCTGGAGGAAGAGGCCCCCGAGGGGCACAGGGAGCTTCAAGTGTCATACCTGCAGGGTCTGAACGTGCTGATTAACCTTCGTCGTCTTTTCCTTCAAGCTGGTGATGGAGTCTTTGGCACGCACCAACCCACTGTTGACTCCACTCTGGAAAAGAGTGGAAGACATGGATAGTTCATCACGGAGAAAACCAGAGCTTCAGGCTTGTTCTCAGCTGGGTTTTGCCCTGGAAGGGCGTGTGGCTTTGGTTTCCTTGTTTGGTAAAGCCAAAGGTAGACTAGTATTCTTCATGGTGTTCTGGGGAAAGTCAAGTAGGAAAGACAGTTTGAAACGTTGAAGCAAATGCCTAAAATCCCCCAGCTGGGGCGTTGGGGTATAGCTCAGTGGTAGAGCCTCTGCTTAGAATGCCCCAGTGAGGGGCTGGGGTGTGACTCAGCTGGGCAATGGTGGTGCCCACCTTTAATCCCAGGTCTTGGTAGACAGAGGCAGGTGAATGTCTGAATTTGAAGCCTGTCTGATCTACAAAGAGAGTCCAAGACAGTCAGGATTGTTCCATAGATTAACCCTGCCTCAACAAACACACACAAAAAATATGGCAATATGGCAGAAAATGCATTCTAAAATTCCACACTTCCATTAACAGAATGAAATGAATCAGAACCAGTTTGTCACTCTCCTGTTCTCTGTAAATTGAGGATGCAATGGGCCACTTATGCTGGCACACTTGTTATCCTGGCACTTGGGAGCTGATGCTCTGAGGAATGCTGGCTGCCATGTCATGAACACGGGGATGTGTTTACTCTGCTTCTGACCATCACGTATGGAGAAGACGGTCACATGGTCAGAAGCATGGGCCTCTAGCTAAAGGTCAGAGTGGATTCGAGGCACCCACAGCAGGCAATGTCCTGGTGAGTCATCTTCCGGTCATAGTGGAGATGTCAGATACATACAGCACTAAGAACAACAGTGACCGCATCTTCATCCCGTCAGACCACAATAGTCTCAAGGAAAAGCTGATGGCCTCTACATCTCTTGACCTAATGTGTACTGTTGTGAGATATTTGATTACACTGCGAAAAGATATGCCACTGTGATTGGTTTAATTAAAAAGCTAAATGGCCAATAGCTAAGCAGGAGGTATAGGCAGGACTTCCGGACAGAGAGAGCCCTGAGATGAGCCAGACACAGAGGAAGCAGGACATTGAGGAGGAGAGGTGAAAACCATGGTTATGTGGCAGCTTGTAGACAAATAGAAATAGGTTAATTCAGGTTATAAGTGCTAGTTAGAAGCAAAGTAAGCTAAGAGAAAGACTTGATTCATATGGTATCCAACCTGGAGTCTTGAATATCCAAACATAGGGGCTGAGTAAGGTAAGTAAAGTTATGGCAAGGAGCCAGATGTGGCTTCCTAGTCCTACAGTCTCTTAGGAGGGCCAGTGCTTGGCACACAGAGGCGCAGGGACTGCCTGATGCCCGTGCCATGAGCCAGCACAATGCACCAGCACCATGCACCAGCACCATGCGCCAGTCATGCACCAGCACGCTGCATCAGCACCATGCAACAGCTCCATGCATCAGCACTATGCACCAGCACCATGCACCAGCACCATGCACCAGCTCCATGCCCCAGCACCATGCCCCAGCACCATGCACCATGCGCCAGTCATGCACCAGCACGCTGCATCAGCACCATGCAACAGCTCCATGCGCCAGCACCATGCGCCAGCACCATGCGCCAGCACCATGCACCAGCTCCATGCACCAGCACCATGCAACAGCTCCATGCGCCAGCACCATGCACCAGCACCATGCAACAGCACCATGCGCCAGCACCATGCGCCAGCTCCATGCGCCAGCACCATGCACCAGCACCATGGGCTGTGGCTTACACAGCAGTTTAAGATTACTCTTGTGCCATAAGAGAATGCTGCAGTTATTTAGTAAAGCCAGGTCCAGACACAGAAAACCTATAAAAATGTACTGTATGCATAAAAATGTGGTTAGATGCTGAAGAAAAAAATGGATATAGATTATCTTAGAAAAATAAAGAGTTGAAAATAATAGTAAAGTAATAATAGAATAAAGCCATATAAAAAGAATAAGCCACGTAAGGATGGGAAATGCACAGAGCATCTGGATCCTGTATGGTGCTTTGTTGACTGAATTTTTTGAAGGCTGATGAGCAAATGGCAGCTGCTGAGAGACATTGTATTATGGAAGGATTGCTGAATTAAAACAGCCTAAATACTTTAGCGATGTCTTGGCTCCAGAATGGAAGTCGAAAAATGAGTTGCATTGGGGGAAAGGCTGTGCTTTTGTTTTCACTGGAAATGAAAAGCTATGGATTCCTTCAAAGTTAATTGGGATTAGATTTGACTGGTGGAGACCATACAAAATGTGGGGGAGACCAGATGATCCATGCTATCAAAATGCTTCCACAAAATCCTGCGTCCAGCTGAGAGGGTCCGGCCTCATGCACTACGCCAGCCAGGGCTTCAGATAAGCCCTGCATCACGCAGAGACTGGACAGCAATGATGCAGTTAGGTCTCCCAGGAATTTGCCATTATCTCAATTTCCTCAGGGTCTCCTAAAGATGCCCTCACCCCAGACAACAGGAGGCAGTCTAGAGAACACTGTGCCCACATTCCCAAGAGCTGGGGTGGATGGTTTTTGGTGATTTTCTGGGCTGTGGATGTTTGTCATAGTTTGGGGGGTGTTGGTTACAAGTTAATATTGGCAATGGTCAGGAAAAAAGCTGAAGAAAGAAGATTATATTCATGCATCCCATTCTTCAAAGAAAAATAGGGAATATAAGATAAAAAGGGTAGATTATTGAATCTAATTTTAAAATAAAAAACTACAATGGGAGGAGGTGAGGTAGTAGGAGGAAGGGTGGGAGGAGGGGGTGGGAGGAGGGGAGGGAGTAGGAGGAGGGGGAGGGGGGAGGTGGGGAGAGAGTAGGAGGAGGGGGAGGGGAGGGAGTAGGAGGAGGGGGAGGGGGAGGGAGGGAGAGTGGGGGAGGGGAGCGGGTGGGAAGGAGAACTGTGGTGGGAATGTAAAATGAAATCATAAAATAAGAAATGGAAAAAAGCAACCACTAGTGTTAAACGTTTTATGTTGATATAAATTTTTATGTATTGATACAAATTTGAGGTTGTTTTGTTATGTTGTTTATATGTTTTTACTCCTATTTAAGATATCGCACCTGTGCAGCTCATTTAAAATGTAAAGTTTTAGTACTTGAAAGTTATTTAGGATAATAAAGAAATCAGTCAAGTATTTAGTTGTCTGTGACAATGGAACTTGTAGTCGTGTTACATACGTTTTCAAGATTAAACACATATATTTTAAATAGATACATGGTTTTCAAAGACCTACAGAATTTGACATTATAATGTTTTAATAACATTAGGTTTTCATGAGAGTGAAACACGTCTAACTCCTGTCAGCACCAATTTACTTCATAGAGGGTGATAGGCATTGAAGAAGCTCCATATGGAGTTTGCTTTCAATATCGAAAAGCCAGACAACTGGGCAAGAAAGTGCCCTCGCCTCGACTGCTGACAGTGTGCTGTCAAAATTAGACAAGCAGAAGACAAAAGACGGTGACTGCTGAACTTTGCCAAGGCAAGGTGGGTCAGTCCTTCAAAGTTCCTGCTCCACAGGGAAATATGTCAGGCATTCTGGGCCTGTAAGCTGGAGATGGATGCCCCAACATTGCAGAGAAACGTGGGTGACTGTCCAGGAAGCCAGATGTGTCTGTCATTCCTGTAGTTTTGGAAGTTGTTTGCTCTACACTTCCTGTTTAGTTGAATGATATTATATCCTTCTCAGGTCTCTGATGGAACTGAAGACAGGGTAGTTATGGTTTTCCTTCTTACCAAATCCAGGAAAGAACCTCAGAGAGGAGGTATAAACTGTATAAGATTAGGAATTATAAAAGCTTAAATTGCAGCCATGCTGTGGTGGTGACACCTTTAATCCTAGCACTCAGGAGGCAGAGACAGGTGGATCTCTGTGAGTTCAGGGCCAGCCTGGTCTACAGATAGAGCTCTAGGATAGCCAGAGCTGTTACAAAGAGAAACACTGTCTTGAAAAATCAAAACCCAAAACAACAACAACAAACAACAACAACAACAAAGAAACTTAAATTGCTTATATAAAGAAAATGTTTTGAGGCTGAAACAGGTAGTTTTGGGTTGGTAATATAAGTTATGATAAAAAGTGGTTTAGGTATAAAACTTTTAACTCATCAAAATAGGATAGATAATAGTGTTTTCTCCAAAATTGCCAAATACAAATGGACTTAACATTGTGAACGTAATTCTTACCTGATAATTGTTCTTTTTCTCATATGAATTAGAAAGAATCTTATTTTACATATCATTTCCAGTTCTCTCTCCCTCCCTTCCTCCCATGCCCCCCACCAACCACCCGATCCCACCCTCCATCCACTACCCAGGGAGTGTGAGGCCTTCCATGGGGGATCATCAAAGTCTGTTATGCCATTTGGGCTGTGGCCTAGGTCCTCCCCCCTGTATCTATGCTGAGAAAGTATCCTTTTATGTGGAATGGGCTCCCAAAGTCCATTCCTGTACTAGGGATAAATACTGGCTCCACTGCCAGAAGCCGCATAGACTGCCAGGCCTTCTAACTCACACCATGTGCAGGGGGCCTGGTTCAGCCCTATGCTGGTTCCCCAGCTGTCAGACTGTTTTTACTGTATATATCTTCATTGTATTAGAGTTAAAATCCTTTTCTTTTTATTTAACCAAAATAGATTTTTTTTTCCAAAATAGCAATGTTACCAGCTATGTAATTACACTGTGTAAAGATATGTCACTGTGATTAGTGTATTTAAAAAGCTAAGGGCCAATAGCAAGGCAGGAGGTGTAGGGTGGACTTCTGGACAGAGACCTCTGGGTGGGAGAAGAAAAGGGGACACAGGAAGCAGGACATTCAGGCAGAGTAAAGCCCTGAGCCTGTGGCATCATGTAGATGAATAGAAATGGGCTAGTTAAGTTATGAGGGCTGGTTAGAAACAAGCCTCAGCTAAGGCCAAGCGTGCATATTCAGGAAGAAGTCTCCATGTCGTTTCAGGGGGCTGGCTGGGGGCACAGAGGCAACCCCTCACAGCCTCCAGCACCTCTACCCCATGGGAAGATTGGATCCTGGATGAAATGCCATGCATACTCTAATCCCAGCAGAGGACCACAGCCCTGGCTGAAATGTTGACTGGACCCCACCCCACCCATGGGCGCCCTTCCACCTTAGCCACCCCCAGGTGGGCTCTACTAAGTGTTCCAAGCCTTAGATAATAGGCGAATGTCTCAGCAGGCTCAGCTCAGTAAGGTGCTCCTCTGGGGACTTGGGACATTCATCCTGGTCAGCCCCTTTCGCTTCCTGTGTGATCTCAGCTTGCCGTGACTCGGTTTCCCTGCCTGTGCAGCATAGATGACTAATGGCTGCCATCACAGGATGGGCTGGCTCAAGGGGAATGGGACAAGGGCAGGGGCACTCAGGATCCTTGGAGCAGAGAGAGGAGAGAGGCGAGCAACTGCCCCATCTGGAGCCTGCCTCAGTGTCCCTTCCCATCAAATGGGGAGAAGGATAGGTTGCTATGACAGAGGGGCTGGCCATGGGACCTGCTCCACAGCCACAGGGTAATTAGTGTCTAGATGGACACAACGAATGACCCATGTCAGCATGGAGGTGGAGGCAGGAGAGTCAGGAGTTCAAGGCCGCCCTCCACTACACAGTGGGTTTGAGGGCGGACGCTCAGTTGCAATGCTCGCCTAGTACACACTGGGCCTGGGTTCCATCCCAGATTTGCACGAAGTAGGTGTGGTATTGCACACATGTGGATGCCCTGCCTGCCTGCCTGTCTGTCTCTCTCAGTCTTGGTCTCTGTCCCCACTATCTCTGTCCCTCTACCTCTCTGGGTCCCCCTACCCCCTGTAGCTCAAGTACTGGGCACCTTAACCCCTCCCACCCCACCAGCTCAGAGAGGTGGTGAGTGCAGATCAGGATTCACTAGACCAGTATGATTAAGGTGGCGTTCATTCAGGGAAGGAGCTTGTAGGCCCCCTGGTCCCCAGAGACACCTTGAGCAAGCTTCACGCTGTTGGCCAGAACTTCTTGGCCCAGGGCTGCTATTAGTGATCTTCCTGCCCTCCCCCCAGTTCTTATTGGTTCTCTTCCTGTTTTGCTAACACGCACCTGGTAGGGAAGAGCTAAGCCTGAAAACCCTGTTATTTTCCACGTGCTGCGAGTCAGTATACAAGTCCACTCCATCCCCTCAATAAACGGCATTCGGAATTCCAACGTTGCCACTGAATGAATGACTCACGGTCTTGTCTCTTATTTCAATTTCTAGGCCTTTGCCCCATTCGTGGAACAGATTGTAGCGTTGGCGCTGCAAGTGGAGGTCCCACCGAGATCACCTAAGAGAGGCTGGTGGGCTAAGTACGTGAATGAGGGTGTATTGAAGGATGGGTGCCAGTAACTCTAAGTAAATTCTCAGTGGGCAATCAGTGGCCCAATTGAAAAGACAGGGCACCGGGATTAAAACAAGACAGCTAAAGAATTCATCGCCATATTAGAGAAACATAGTCCCTGGTTTATGCACTCTGGAGGCTTCAGCGTCCCCGACTGGGAACAGGTAAAAAGAGACCTTCAAAAGGCTTATAAAGAAGAGCCTGATGATTTCCCTATCGCCACCTTTTCCCTTTGGCTTCTAATTAACGATGCACTCCTGAGCAACAATGTTCCCTTTTGTAGGAGTCTGTGCCCAGAGGGATAGAGGAGGAGAGGATACAGAAATTCTCTTTGTATAAGATTTGAGAAAAGCTATTGAGAAGATGGCTCAGGGAACTGCAGCCCTGTCAGGCCCCTGCCTAGAAAGGTGTCTGTGTGGATGATAATGAACTCTTTACAGATTAGAAAAAACAGCTGCCTTTTCAAGTATTTGAGACACATGTTATATCATAAAGAAATTAAGCTTCAAAAATTAGAAATTAGAAGATAGCTTGTGATCGATAAATATTTTTCAGAAGTTGTTGGAAAATATTCAGTGGTTATGTCCTTTTTAAAATGTACCTACTAGTGATTTGAAAACTAAGCAATATCCTGAAAGGAGATAGTGATCCCAATTCACCTAGACAGCTGACTAAAGAAGGTAGACAAGTTCTCCTTCAGTTGGAGAATGCAATCTAGCATCAGCAGATATGCTGTATTGACCATGCAGAACCATGGGAGGCTGATGTGCTTCCCACAGCATAGTCCGACTTCTGTCTTATGGCAAGAGGGACCATTGTTATGGTTGCACACATCTGTTTCCCTAGCCAAGTGTATGGAAAAATTAATGCATCCTGTCAGAAGCTGTTTTTAAGACCTTATAGGAAAAAATAGATGAATTTATTGGGATTTGTTCAGATTTTGGATGCCCATAATTCAAGGGTTAACTATAGCAGCTGCATTACAGGAGATTTCAATTAAGGATGTTTTATTTCAACAAACTAATCTTGGCATAGAGAAAATGAGGGCTGAAAAATGTGTGTGTGTGTGTGTGTGTGTGTGTGTGTGTGTGTGTGTGTGTGCATGTATGTATGTATGTATGGTGTGGCCACACAAACACATGTCTGAAGTGTGATTATGAATGTGTGAATCCCAACAAAAGGCATTATTTGAGTTTCTTGGGATATAGTAAAAAAGACATTAGGTCAGTGTCTTACTTGGAAGGGTTGGTGGTCTGTGCTTCCCACAGCTGGCCCCCCAGAGCAGAATGGTGAGAAATGGCCAAAGCGCCCGAGAGACATAGGAATCTGTATGGATGATTCCGTAGCCTGTAGTAGAGGAGTGGGAACTGCTGTGGCTCCAGAATGTAACACTCAGCTACTTAAATGGTCAGATGATGAAGGACACACGGGCCTTTTCCAGCCTTTTATCTTAAGACATATCCTTGTTAATCTTTGAGGAAGAGATGTGCTTCAGGCCATGGGAGCAGTTCTTATTACTGAGCCTGTTAAAAACATGCCGGCTGACCGAGGTTATGTACAAGGAAGAGGACTGGGTAAGTCCCTCCAAGGTG
Source organism: Cricetiscus sungorus (assembly GCA_030556225.1). Lineage (NCBI taxonomy): Eukaryota > Metazoa > Chordata > Mammalia > Rodentia > Cricetidae > Cricetiscus > Cricetiscus sungorus. The sequence continues at coordinate 1,829,944 of JANBXA010000732.1, forward strand.
CCCCTCAGTCTGTTGCATCCAAAAATTTAATTATCAAAAGAATCAGCGATCTCTCTGGGTTGGAAAATTTTCCTTAGGGGTTATTGCTGCATGCTGGGGACCATCACCATCCTCACAACCTCAGGTCTTTGAGATGGAAAATTAATGCCTCTTAAGAAATAAACAGAATAGTCAGCAGAACATTCCAAGGTACAGGCTTGAGGTTTCACAGCCAGTTAAAGAATAGCTCAGGGCTGTCTCTCCTGCCGCAGTTTGACAGCCAGCTAAGGAAAAGCTAACCAGCTCAGGGCTGCAGTTTGACGTCCAGCTAAAGAAAAGCTAACCAGCTCAGGGCTGCAGTTTGACAGCCAGCTAAGGAATAGCTAACCAGCTCAGGGCTGCAGTTTGACAGCCAGCTAAAGAAAAGCCAACCAGCTCAGGGCTGCAGTTTGACAGCCAGCTAAAGAAAAGCTAACCAGCTCAGGGCTATCTCTCCTGCTGCAATTTACAGCCAATTAATTACAGGTTAGATAAACAACTTAGGGCATTCCTTCTACTGACCTTCTCACTCTGCCTGCGTGCCAGTGCCCGTGCCCTGGTTACGTACAAACCCTGCTCATATCCTGCCCACGGTCCTATATGAGCCTCCCCCGAGGAAATAAAATTTGTCAGCTTGATCAGAACACTGTCTTTCCATCCATTCTTCGTATCCCTTACCCCCTTTCACTTTTAGGTTCGTCGTTGACTGCCTGGTGGGTTGGGGCAGCTGTGCAGCCTGTTCCCATTCCTATCATCTGGAAAACTGATAACCCAGTCTGGGTGGAGCAATGGCCCTTATCTATTGAGAAATTACAGGCTGCACATCACCTTGTAAAGGAACAATTAGAGGCAGGCCAGTTCCCCATGGAATGCACCAATTTTTGTTATAAAGAAAAAATCTGGAAAATGGAGACTCCTACAAGATCTCGGAGCTGTTAATGACTGTATGCAAATTATGGGAGCCACACACCCTGGCTTACCTTCCCCTGTAGGTATTCCTTAAGGCTGTCATTTATTAGTTATAGGCCTGAAAGACTGCTTCTTTACCATTCCCTTGCATCCTCAGCATAGTGAGCATTTGCATTTAGCATTCCTTCGGTTAATTTAAAAGAGCCCTATAAGAGATATCAATGGGTGGTGTTGCCTCAAGGACTGGCCAATAGTCCCACTATTTGTCAAATTTATGTATCTTTGGCCATTGCCCCCATTAGGGAGAAATTTCAATCCTTATATGGATGATATTCTTTTAACCAGCCCAGATCCTAAGGAAGTAAAAGAGGCTTTTGGGGAATTGCAACATAATCTTCAACTAGCTGGCCTAAGAATAGCCCTAGAAAAGATACAAGAATTTCCCTGTCAATACCTGGGTCATCAATTGTTATATTCTGGTATCCATCCTCAAAAGATTACTTTAATGCTAGATAGACTGACCACCCTTAATGATTTTCAAAAATTATTGGGAGATATAAATTGCATTCAATCTAGTTATGTCCCTGCTTATACTAGTGAGGTTTTCAACTCCTTTTGCAATTTTTTTTTTATCTCACATAAGACGGACATCCCTTATAATCCTCAAGGTCAGGCCATGGTGGAGCATGCAGTGCACATCACACAATTAAAGCCTATCTTCCTAAAACAAAACAGGGGGAATTTACAGGTTCTCCTCATAATCACCTTTGTCTTGTCCTTCATATTTAAAATTTTTAAACTATTGTTGGGGCTGCTCAATCTGCGGCTGACAGGCATTGGCACCCTTGGTCATCTGACTATGGCTCAGTTATGTGGAAGAATGTCACTACTGGACAATGGTGCGGCCCCACCTGATGGAAGATGTCATTCTGTAAATATGTTTCTCTTATTGGTTAATGAATAAAGCCCTGTTGATCAATAGGAAAGCAAGATACTCGGGACTAGGAGACAAGGAGGATTCTGGGAGATGTAGTAGGAGGGTCCAAATGTAGGACCAAGAGGAGTAATAGGTTCAGACCCTTTCTCTGGCAAGCCAACACAACATGAAAACACTTAGATTAATAGAAATGGGTTAATATTTAAGACAGAGCTAGCCAATAAGAAATGCTAGTAACAGGCCAACAGCTTTATAACTAATACAGCATCTCTGTGTGTTACTTGGGGTTGATGCGGCTGTGGGACCAGGCTGAAGGGAAAACTGCTTGTAACACCAACCCAGTTCTAGTGTGGGCCCGAGGGTCAGTTTGTGTCTTTCCACAAGACGCAGATGACCCTGTTTGAGTACCTGAGCATCTGGTTCACCATACGGGGAGGAACCGTGATTGTAGCAGCCATCGAGAAGGTCCCATGGGCCTTCACCAAGGATCCACCCATTCTGATGCCTGTGGGTCTGAGTAGCCCTCTGTGGCCCCTTTCCCTGACCACTAGTTATAGTTTGGGTGAAACAGCTATAGAGTTACACTTTGGTCCAAAGGATCAGAATTTTACCTTCGTCTCAGGCACCTGTGTTCTGGCTCCCTTCTGTTTCATTGTAACTAATGCTACTAATTTTGGAGGAAGTCTCAATTGTTCCCAGCAGGTCTGCTGACTGGCTAGCTGCTATTCGTAAGAAGTAACAGCTGTCGTGGGCCGCGTACCCAGGTGGTACCTAAGCCAGAGACCTCCTCTACAGGTGACCAACTTGTGTGGCAGAGAGGAAAGGAGATTTTGGGATCACGGCTGCCATTGCCGCCTCTGCCACTGCAGCAACAGTTTCAAGGACAGCCCTCTCCCAATCTGTAAATACTGCAAGCACGGTGGATCAACTATCAGGTGAAGTGGCTGAAGCCTTAGCCACCAAATCACACTCGATTATCTAGTACAAATTAGCATTTTAAAGATAAATCTACAAACTAGCCTCCTGTAGGAACAATTGAATTTATTGTGAAAGGCTCATGGCATCTTGTTCTCTCTCTTTCACACATATGTGTTATACCCACTAAAAATAATACATCATTTGGAGTTACTTTTCTCCCAGTCCTGGAGTGATCAGTTTTTAAATTATGCACATGCTTTAGCCATGCAGATCATTAACATCAATGAAACCCTGCCAGTGCAGTCTAAAGAAGAAGATGTAGGCTTGATACAAAACCATACACGATGACAGCGAATATCAAGCATGCTCCAGGAGCAGGAAAAGTAAACACACACACAATTAAAACCTTCTGCCAGTGAAGCAACGCAGGGCAATTGGCCTGGATTACGGAGAAGAGGAAGCTGCTGGCTGTAAGAGGCTGGAGACCCATGGGTGCTCGCACAGCATTGGTCCCTAAAGCCCTAATCCCCACAGCCCAGAGCTGTTTGATGTCAGGTCCATGGGGGCAGTGTTAATAGCTCTGGTGGCAGGCACTGAGCTCCAGGCTCTGCATGAGAGCCAGTGAGGCTCTGGGGTGGGGCGAGTCCATCCCATTGGAGGGAGGTCTCAGTCTGGGTTCCCTGGGAGGTTAAGACAGTGCCTCCATCTGGGTGTGGGGTTGCATGCATTAATTCTCACAAGTGGCAGAGGGAAGAGGATGTCTGCTGTGGGCGCCCATAAAGATGGCTGCACTTCATCTTGGCACAAGGGCAGAGTTCAAAGCTGTCTGCAAGTCACAAGACCTAAAGGTCAAAGGTGTGGCTACAGAAAAATGTTTCCGTTGTCTTAGTCTAAATAACAACAGACCCGAATCTGAGGTGCTGCTACTCCTGACCTCAAGGCTAGGGAACAAAGTTTGGAGCTAAGGTGTGGTTACTGAACCCTTAGGATAAGCGAGGAAGAAAAGTCTGTTCCATATACACGATACTGTGTTCCCCTTTTTGGTCATGGTATATAAGAGTGGTGAAAAGTAAACTCGTGGCATTTCAGTATTGACTGACCTGCCCCCTGACCTTTATTCTGTCTCTCTCTTTCTTTACTGTCTATAGCTAGCTCTTCCCTCATCCACACTCCCCCACTCAGGTACAGACTTGGGGCCCCTCGGCTGGCTCTGATTGCAGCTCTGCAAAGACGGCTCCCAACAGTCTGTGAGTTCCAGACCAACTTGTTCTATATAGAGAGTTCCAGGCCAGTCAGGGCTACAGTGAGATTCTGTCTCAGAAACCAGTAGCACAACAATATTAATGTCTCAAGCTGCCAAGGGTGACAGCTTGGCCTGTGTCTCTGTCCCCTACTCCTGACATCTTAGGCTTTCCGTAGAATATCTACTAAAAGCTATGTGTACGTGCCCTAGGCCTGTCTTCTGGTCCCGTTGACTAGAACTTCTCATCCCTCCTTGGATCTGCTTACCTCCACGGAGCAGGTCCAGGCCCTCCCCACATCGGCCGCTCACCAGTAGTTCCGTGATGTCAGGGTCCTCTGGAGCCCAGGGTGTTGTAGGGGAGGCAGGTGGCCCTGGCAGTGCCAGCGGACCACTGTCCTCAGTGGTGGAGTCTGTGCCCGAGGAGTCGGGCTCCATAGCAGCCAGGTTGAGCAAGGACACGTTGGTGCAGGCTGAGGACCGCTTGAGGTTCAGGCACCAGTGCATCGGCTGGTGAGACATCCGGGGCTCCACCCTGCAGGTGACCAGGACATGATGGGAATGGGGTGCCGGAGGGGCGGGCCTCATCCTCAACACAGCCCCTGACCCTGTTTCTTCAGCCCCGTCCCCTGCCTGACTCGCTGCTCAGCCTCCATCATCCACTGCCCCGCGTTTCCACCACTGCCCCCCTCTCCCCCGTGCTCCCTTCAACCCACCGCCTCCCCCCGGCTGTAATGCCCTCTGCCTGCCCTCCTTTCCCTCCAGCACCCATGCTTTGCGCTGGCAGTGTTGTGTGTGACAGGCACTGGGCCTGGGAGCATCGGGGTGCAGGAAACCCACCCATGGAAGGACACGGCCTTCTTTTTCTTCGCGATCCCCTTGATAGGGCTGGTCACCCCCCCGGGAGCCTCGGGGACCAGCTGGGCGCGGCTCTCGACCCCCTCAGGTGGGTCTCCCGCCTCATGGATCTCTTTGGACTGCCAGATTGTCTTCACCACCACGCTTGCCATGGCGCGGGGGCCGCTCCCAGGGGGAGACTCACCATCTACTCTGCCCGCCCCCTGGCTCTCAGGGGCCCTCAGCTCCTGGCCTGGGTCACAAAGGGCATAACCACTGGGTCACAGGGAGGGGCCCCTGTGAGGGGGAACAGCTGCTGGCTCAGTGTCCCCTGCAGCCCCCAGTGGACCATCCCGGCCTTGGTTCTGGTTCTACAGCTCCATCTTTTCGATCCAGAACACACAGTGGGCTGGGTCCTAAGCCTGCAGCCGGCTCTGGGATGCGGGCTCAGGTCATCTCTCTTGCTTCCTTCCCTCCCTGCCTGGTGCCTGAGAGACAGACCAGGATTGATTCTGGTCCTTCCTGGGGGGGTGGGGGGACTCGGTCCGGGATGCAGAGTTGGGAAGAGAAACACCCAGACAAAACGATGTCAGCATTGGAAATGCCACAGGGACAGTCCAGGGAAGTCACGGCCTATGTCACCGTGTGTGAGTTTTACCTGTTAAAGCAGAACCCAAGCCAGGCGGTGGAGGCCCACGCTTTAACCCCAGCACTCGGGAGGCAGAGGCAGAGGCAGAGGCAGAGGCAGGCAGATCTCTGTGAGTTTGAGGCCAGCCTGGTTTACAGAGTGAGTTCTAAAACACCCAGGGCTGTTAGAGAGAGAAACCCTGTCTAGAAGAGCAGAAACAAGCCAGGGTTCTGGAGAGACGCTCCACGGTGAAGAGCATTGGCTGTTCTTCTAGAGGCCCTGAGGTTCAATTCCCAGCCACACGTGGTGGCTCCAAAAACGTCCATGACTGCAGTCCTACAGGATTTTAGGATCTGATGACCTGTTCTGGTCTCTAAGGCCACCAGGTGCACAGGCGGTTCACAGACATACATGTAATCAAAACACTCACATACATGAACCAAACATGATGAAATCTCAGAAGAAAGAAGAAGAAGAAGAAGAAGAAGAAGAAGAAGAAGAAGAAGAAGAAGAAGAAGAAGAAGAAGAAGAAGAAGAAGAAGAAGAAGAAGAAGAAGAAGAAGAAGAAGAAGAAGAAGAAGCTGGGCGGTGATGGTGTGTGATTTTAACCCCTGCACTCTGGAAGCAGAGGCAGGCTGCCCTGAGTTCATAGAGTGAGTTCCAGGTCAGCCAGGGCTATGCACAGCAACCTGGGTCCTGTCTAAGGTACATAAGATCAGGTCTCAAACAAAAACAAATCCAAAGTCAAAAATTGAGGTCAAGCTGGGTTATAAAGTTCAAGGCTAGCCTGGGATTTGTAGTGAGCTCCAGCCTAGAATGGACTCTCAGATCCTGAGTCAACCAAAATAAGAACCTTAGATGTTTCAGAGAGGCTGGCTCTCTTGGTAGAATGCCTCCTCAGGCTCTCACGGAGCTCTGGATTCCATCCCAGCACTGGAGATGGAGGCAGGAAGACGGTGAGTTCAGGGCCATCCCTAGGCAACTGATATAAAGACTTGGGATGGTATCTGAGCAGTCAGGGTTATAAAGTGTGCAGATGGTCCTTGTTACACCTAGTTTTTAATTAAATTAGCTTGTTTCATGTGTGTGGGTGTTTTTCCTGCATGTAAGTCTGTGTGTGGCAGGTGGCCCTGGCAGTGCCTGGTGCCTAGGGAGGCCAGAAGATGTAAGATTCCCTAGGACTGGAGCTGCATACAGTGTTAGCTGTCCTGGAGCTCACTCTGTAGACCAGGCTGGCCTCAAACTCAGAGATCTGCCTACCTCTGTCTCCCGAGTGCTGGGATTAAAGGCATGTGACACCACTTGTTGTGATATATTATTTATGATTTATTTAAGCTTGCCTTAGCGTACAGAAAGCAAAAACCCATAAGGTATAGAGGTCAGGCAGTGGTGATACACACCTTTAATTCCAGCAGCCATACTAGTTAGCTATAGAAGCTGAGCTGTGGTGGCACACAGCTTTAATCCCAGGACTCAGGATTGAGAGGTAGAGAGATCTCTGTTATTTCAAGGGCACACTAAATACATGAAATTGATCCAATCCTAAAAGAATCAACTCACACAAAGGTGATCTCAGCACCTGGGGTCATATGCCTTTAATTTCAGCTCTAGGGAGGTGGAAACAGAAGTAATGTGCCTGAGGATTCTGGAGACAGGATTGCCATTTCAGCTTGGTAGGCACAAGATCTCTGTCTTGGCTACTTTGCGTTTCTGGTCTTCAGCTTGAAGCTTGAACCTCAATATCAGTCTCTGGGTCTTTTATTTTCATGTGGCAACCACTGCCCGCCAACTATTGGGAATTCTTTGTTGTTTTTTGATACAGAGTTTCTCTATACCTTTTCGAGGCTATTTTGGAACTCACCCTGTAGACCAGGATGTCCTCAAACTCACAGAAATCTGCCTATCTCTGACTCTTGAGTCCTGGGATTAAAGGCATGCACCAACACCGCCCAGCTTCAGACCAAGGAATCTAATTGTGAACCAATTTCAGCATTGCATTTATAAGTTTAGAAAAGAACAGCCTAAGGTTTTCAAACAACCAACTTTAATTTATTCAGTCATGTTACAGGAACAACTCCCAAGTGATAGACATCCCCAAGGTTGTGCAAGAGTTAATGAACTCCTGTGGAAATGTTAGATTTAAGGAGATTCAAGAAAGCAATGGTCTCATATGGCATTCATCTTTTGCGAAGCAGATGTTAAAAATTAAAAATGCAAATAAGCTAGGGGGTGGTGAAGCACACCTTTAATCCCAGCACTCAAGAGGCAGAGGCAGGAGGATCTCTATGAGTTTGAAGCCAGTATGGTCTACAGAGTGAGTTCCAGAACAGATAGGGCTTCTATATAGAGAAAACCTGTCTGAAAAACAAAACACAAAATAAAAACCCAGAAAACAAAACCAAAAACAAAGACGTTGTCGTTGAAGGTCTTGTAGACACAGGTGCAGATGTAGAAATAATTGCACCAGGTTCTAGGGATCTAAATTGGCCTCTTCAGGAGGTAAATGTTCAGCTTCTGGGAATTGTAAGTTTATCTCAGGTAAAACAGAGTTCGAGATGGGTCAAATGTATCGGGCCAGAAGAACAGGGAGGAATATTAAGGCCATATGTGGTTAACTAACATAGCAATGAATTTATGGAGACATGATTTGTTACATTAGTGGAATACTTAGATTAATTATCCTCCAGTCTTAGAAACAAACCATAAATTAAGGTATGTTTCTGGGGAAAATATTAGACGGTATTATAAAGAACAGTCATTGACCATTCAGGTTGTACAAGAACAGGGCAGAACAATCGCTGATCTTTCAAAGACACTAACAGCCTCACCTTTAAATTGGTTGGCAGACAATCCTGGGATGGGTTAAGCAATGGCATTTAACAGCTGAACAAGCGCATGCCTGAGAACATCTGGTGTGTGAGCAGCTAAACGCTCAGAATGTTGAAGAATCATCCAGCCCTTGGAATTCTGTTTGTTATTAAAATAAATCAGGAAAATAGAGGACAGTAACAGATTTAAGAGATGTTAATAAGGTGATTCAGCCAATGGTCTCTCTATAGTCTGGAATTCCTTTGCCTTCTCTATTACACAGATGGCCTATCCTATTGTAGTTATTTATTTAAAAGATTGTTTCTTCACTATACCTTACAAGTAAAAGACAGAAAAATTTGCCTTCATGGTGCCTACTTATAGTAATTCTCAGCCTGCAAAGAGATATCAATGGAAGGTTCTCCCACAGGGAATGTTAAATAGCTCCACCCTGTGCCAATATTTTGTACAACAACTGTTAGTAATGATACATAAACAATTTTCTCAATCTATAGTTTATCATTGTATGGATGACATTTTACTAGCTGATTCAAATGTAGAGTTTTAGAAAGAATGTGTGAAGAAGGAAAATTTTGTCTTGTTGTGGATTATAAATTGCTCCTGAAAAAATACAAAGAGGAGATTTTATTAATTATTTAGGATATAAAATAGGTCTACAGAAGATCAGATCACAAAAGGTACGGATTTGGAAAGATTGATTACAGACTCTTAATGATTTTCAAAGACAGACAGGAGACATTTCTTATCTAAGGCTCACTATTGCAATAGAAAAAAAAATGGCGACAAGGACTTAAAAAGTGCAAGAGAATTATCAGCTGAGGCTGAGAGACAATTTGCTTTGGTGGAAATGAAATTACAGGATGCACATGTGGATCTTTTGGATCTAGAGCTGACTGCATTCTGGTTATTTTACACTCTAAGCATCCTTTCTCCTACAGGAATATTAATGCAGAGGGAAGATATTATCTAAGAATGGATCTTTTTACCACATAAACCAAATAAAAAATTAAAACTTGTGTGTCTCTGAGTTAATTCTAAAAGGGAAATTGAGACTTCATCAAATATCAGGAATAGACCCAGAATAAATTGTACCTTTTACTAATGAGGAATTGACAAATTATGAGTAGAAAGTGAACCCTGGCAGAGAGCTTATAGTAATTTTTTTGGAGAAATTAACCACCAATCTCCAAAGCAAGAGAATTCAATTTATAAAGAGAACTAACTGGATCATTACTCACATTATATGTAGAACACCAATATCAGGAGTCCCAACATTCTGTACTCATGCAAATAAATCAGGAAAGGCAGGTTACAAATAAGAAAATGTAAGTAGAGGGCTGAAATCTCTGATTCTATCCAAAAGTCAGAAATATATAATATTCTCATGGTAATAATGGATTTTGCAGAATATGCAGTTGTTTTATATATTGAAACTGCTGAGTTTATACCAGATAATAGAGAATTAACTTTGTTATTTATATAGTTAGAAGATAATTAAAAATAGGAATCACCCCATATATAACACAGTCAGATCCCACATGGGTCTGCGAGGCCCTCTAGCACAAGGTAATGATGAAATTGATTGTTTATTAATAGAAAGTATGCTGCAGGCTTCAAAATTTTATGAAAAAAACCCATGTCAATAATAAAGGCTTAAGAAAGGATTTTTTCCATTACTTGGCAACAATCCAAGGAAATTAAAAAAAAAAAAAAGTTCTACTTGTTCTTTTTTATAAACAAACTCCTTTACCTGCAGAAAGCAACCCTAAAGGTACGCATAGAAATCAAATGTGACAAATAGATGTGTTGCATTTTGCAGATTTTGGAAAATTAAATATGTACACCATACAATAGACTTCTTTTCAGGATTTCAATGGACAACTGCTTTGAACTCTGGAAAAGCTGATTCTGTAATTATACACCTATTAGAAGTAATGGTTATTATGGGTATACATGCATAAACTAAGACTGACCATGCTCCAGCATATGTCTCTAGTAAAACAAAACAGTTTTTTGCATATTATAATCTAAAACATATTACAGGTATACACACAATATTACAGGACAAGCAGATGTTGAAAGATCTAATCACACTATAAAAGAAATGCTTAATAAACAGGTAAGGGGAACCAAGACCCTCTCAGAGACCGATTATATAATGCCTTACCAATCTGGAATATTCTTAATGTTAACGAGAAAGGAACAATGTCTGCAGAGAGACACTGGACAATAGAAAAAAACCTTTGAGTTAAATCAGCCTGTGTACTTCCAAGATGTGTTGACCTCAGAATAGAAACCAGGAAATATGCTATGATGGGGAAGGGGTTTTACTTTTTGTTTCCACAGGAGAAGAAAAGCTATGAATACCATCAAAATTAATTAAATTTGATCTGAACAGGAGAAACCTCTTGATAAGGAGAAATGACAGCTCATCCACCAATGTGACAATCCTATATGCAGTGAGGAAAACTCATCAAACAAGGGTCAGGGCAGGGTTCTGTTCTGTCTTTACAGGAGAATAGAAATACACATATTAGACAAATCAAAAGACCCTGGACATCTAGACCTTTAAAGGAGAAAGAAAAACTCTCCAGAAAAAAAAATCACAAGCAAAGAAATATCTGATCTATGGTGCCTAAACATGTATATCTCTTTACTTCTCAGAAAAGTTGTAATCCTGACTCAATTAAAACTCAAAGATGACTTTGAAGTTGGAGCAGGGCTCTCTCCTTCAATAAATCCAAGCATGGTGTTAAAAGAAAAATGCAGTTCCTGTCTCATATCAGAAGAGTCACCTGGTGTGGGACAGAAGAAAAGCAAAAAATTTTAGGAACTCTTACTGTAAAAACTCTATTATTTCCCCCAAATTTTATTTCTCTTCATGTTTATTTTCATCTGTTTGGTACCTTTCTCTGGATATATATCTATCTAAAATTTAAACTTTCCATTTTTGTATTAATAATGTGAACAATAAATTTTCCTAACATCAATCTCTGAAGTCTCCAGAAGGAAGATGGGGCCCCACAACAATGATTCTCCCTGGTTCATAGTGATGCCATTGAGCTGATAAACAGCACTCAAAGATCAGCTTTAAACTAAAACTGCTCAAGACAATTCCAAATTGGCTAGCTGAGATGGGTCACCTCCTTACACCTCCCAGGGTCAGGACTTCAGATCAGAACTTCAGATGAGCTTTACCCACCACTCAGAGACTGGCTACAAATGTTACAGTCTTGAGACATAACAATTGCTTTGGTTTTCTTACAGGATCCCATAGAGATACTGTTGCCCACTAGACAGCAGGAAGCAATTCTAAGAAAACAATGCCCCTTCTCTCATCAGATTTTGTTTTCTCAGGATTATAGATACTTGTCTTCTGTTGGGGGTGATTATAAATTGTAATAGGGTTGGGGTAGAACAATGAATCTCATTTGGAAAAGGAAAGGGGATTAAATAAGATAGGACAATGAGGTACATTAGTGTATCTACTTAGCTATTTATATTGGTATAAATTCTTGTATATTTATACATATGTAAAATTATTTTTGTATTCCTGCCTAAGATAATTTGTATATTGATACAAATTTAGTTATATTTGTCATATTGTATATGTTCCTATTTTTATTTACAATGTTTGTGTTCACAAATGTAAAAATATGTGTTTTTACTTCTGCTTAAGATATTTTGTATATTGATACAAATTAAGAACATTTTTGTTATCTTGCACTACATTTCTACCTCTGATTAAGATGTTTTTATACTTGTTACAATTTTGAGGTCATTGTTTTCATGCTGCACATCTGTTTAAAGATTGTTTATTTTTACAATATGAAGCTTTAGTCTTTAAGATGTGTAGGTTATTAAAAATTACAGGTTAATCTGGCAGTGGTGGCACACTCTACCTCCCAGCACTCAGGAGGTAGAGGCTGATCTCTGTGAGTTCGAAGCCAGCCTGGTCTACGGAGCTAGTTCCAGGGTAGGCTCCAAAGTTACATAGAGAAACCCTGTCTCAAAAAACAAAACAAAACAAAACAAAAAAAGGATTACAGGTTAATAGTCACCCATGCTTGTCATACTTATGTTAGGTTCTCTAGATGCACAGGGATGTACTCCACTTAGATAGGAAATCTTCATACACTTTAAAGACCTGCAGACAGTGTCATTTAAAAGTTTTAGTAACTTAGAATCCTGTTGGCGTGAGACATGGCTGCTCCTGGCAGCGCCAACCCACTCCTGAGAGAATGATGGGAACAGAAGATGCTACGTATGGGGCTTGTTTTCTTGGCAAAACTGGCTTATGAGGCAAAGAACTGCCCTTGTCCGACAGGTGACAGCAGCACACTGTCCAATCTGGACAAGGAGGACACAGGGAAGAGCCACTGCTGAACCTTGCTAACACAGGTAGGACAGTCTTTCAAATTTTCCAGCTTCTGAGTATGGACTGTCAGATATTCGAGGCCTAGAGCCAAAGTTGGTTGCCCCAGCATTTCAGAGAGAATCTGGTGACTGTCCAGGCAGCCAGCTGTTTCTGTCATTTCTTGTACCTTTTGGGAGTCGCTTGCTTGCACTTCCTACTTACTCAGGTAATATTGTTTTCCTTCTCATGTCTCTGATGGGGTTGAATACTAAAAGGTCAGAATTACTATTCTCTTTTCTTAGCTAAGGTATATTAGGCACAAGACTTAAGACTCTTCGGGATAGGACAGCTATATGTAATAATCTGTTACTTAACAATTACTTATAGCCTTGTAGTTCTGTTTCCTTTTTTTTTTTTAGTTTTGCAAGACAGGGTTTCTCTGTGTAACAGCTAGAACTCACTCTGTAGACCATGCTGTCTTTGAACTCACAGAGGTCTGCCTGCCTCTGCGTCCCAAGAGCTGGGATTAAAGTTGTACGCCACTAACACCTGGCTGTAGTCCTATTTTTTGTGTATGTTATTACCCTTTCTCCTGGACAATACTTGATAGTTGTGTGTTGTTTTTTTCTTCTTCCCTGAGGCAGTGTTTCTCTGTAGCTGTGGATCCTGTCCTGGAACTTGCTTTGTAGATCAGGTTGGCCTTGAACTAACAGAGATTCACTGTTCTCTGCCTCAGGAGAGATGGGATCAAAGGCATGTGTCACCACCTCTTGGATAATTCTTATTGTATATAGTTTTCTTTAGAACCTTCTTATCTAGGCAAAGAGGGGGAAGTGTAATGGGTAATTGCTCCACCCATGGCCTTGGGCTATCTGACCAGATAGGAGTGGTGATTCTTGTCTGCCACAGGCCCCCCTTTAAAGGAAAGAGGGGGGGGTCTCACTCTCTCTGGCTTGTGCTTGGTGTAGTCAGACGCCCAAGTGTCAGAGAGGCAAAGCAGGATCAGTGGTGGCTGGGTCAGCAGCAGCTTCTGCTCTGTATGTGTTTGTGAGTTTGTCTTCCCATTGCCCCACTTAATAAATCGATTAATATACTTTTTGTAAAGTCTCACTTCAGGGGATATAGAGATGATAGGATGTAAGAGTAGATTATTGGATCTTTTCTGAAAGAAAAAAGGGGACTATAGAATGTGGTGACAGTTTGTATGTGCTCTAACAATAAAGCTTATCTGAAGATGGGGTGGAGCTTGCCACTAGCTAACCATAGTGGTCTGGAGGTCTGTACAGACAGACAGGAAGAGATATGGCTGGTAGGAAGAGAGGGACAGAAGTTGGGAGGAGACAGGAGCTCGGCCTCTTTTTGACTGGGAAGTTGAGAAGGTAAGGTGTGGCTGTGGGTTGCTCATTTGTGTCTCAGCATTTACTCATATATCTGAATCCAGGCTTTTATTATCAAGACCTGTTAGAACTCATGCTACAATGGAAATAGGATAAAAAGGTAAATTATTAAATCTACCTTTAAAACAAAAAAGAGACAACTAGTCTTAAATATTTTACATAGGTATGAATTTTGGTATATTGATACAAATTTAGGATTATTTTTAACCCTGTCTTGAAAAACCAAAAAAGAAAAAAGAAGATTATTTTTGTTAGGACATACTGTATATACATTTCTAATCATGGTCAAGGTATTGCACCTATGCAATTCATTTAACAATCTAATGCGAATTTTTAGCCCTTGAAAGTTATTATTACCAACTATTTAGGCTAATAAGTAAATGCAGGTTAGCAATTAGTCACCTATTACAATCAAACAGTTGTATTAGGTATGTTCTCAAGGTCAAACATATATTTTACATAGACACGTCATCTTCAAACAAAGGTCACTTAAGTGCCATCATGCCAAATCTATCCACAGCAGACTACTCATTGGCATCCACATTCAGGATTTAAAACCAAGAGGGCATGATGTAATGCATTATGTAATGACCGAGGATATAACTCCCCTTTTTAGTTTTTCTTTTTAATTAATTTTATATGTGCATTGTGTGAGGGTGTCAGATCCCCTGGAACTGGAGTTAGACAGATGTGAGCTGCCACGTGTGTGCTGGGAATCGAACCTGGGTCCTCTGGAAGAGCAGCGAGTGCTCTTAACCACTGAGCCATCTCTCCAGCCTCTTTTCAGTATTTTTTTTTCTTTCAAGCTGCATCTTAAGTCTGCTGTGGGCTCATTCAGCAATACCTTGTCCTTGAGGATTATATGGAATCTCTGTTTTATGCTCAGTGTTCCACTGGGAATTAAATTGCTAAAATTCTTTACTTATATATCAATCCATTATCCATTTTTAATATTTTTGGAGTCCCCGAATATGCGAAACATTTTAAGCAATGAGCTACCCTAGCACTTGGTTTGTCCAATTTTCGCAGTGGCCATCAACAACCCTGAATAGCTATGAACTCTCACAGCATATATTTTATAATTTGTGAAATTCTGCAATATGGGTAACATCCATTTGCTATTGATAATTAGGAAGCAGGCCTCAAGGATTTACCCCTAAGGAAGACACATAAAAATACTACAACCAAACACCACATTGCTAACAATCTACTGAGCAACTTCCCTGATGAGGCTAAATTGTTTTCTTAAACTTCTGCTATTCTGATGATGGAGGGCATGTGGCTGTTGAGCCAATTCTATCTGGGACAGGTGACCATTTGTGTTACTTTATCAGCTGGCACATTACTGTCAGCCAGAGGGCCAGGAAGATCAGAGTGAGCCCTAATATGGCCCACAAAGCATGGCAACTTTCTTTGATGAATGGCATCTTGGATTTGCTGAAACAGCATTCTAACCTGACCATTACTAGCCCTAGTGCAGGGAACGGTCTTTATAGCTTGGAGGTCTCTAAAAATATGATGACTGTCAGTAACAAATTAAATGAGGTCTACAAAAGGCTGGAAAATCATAGCTATAGCTCATAATTCTACGATCTGAGCTGAGTCTGGAGCGCTCACTACAACATAACCTTTCATAACATAAGCAGGTCTTCCATTGGAGAAACCATCTGTAAAACCAGTTAGCATCTTTTATGGGATCTTTCATCACAATTTTAGGAAATATAAAGGAATGTATTTGGGCAAATTGCAAAAATGGATGAGCTGGAAAAAGATTATCAATTTGTTCCAAAAATTGAGCAAAAACCCATTAATTGGTTAGTTGCCCATTAACCATTATTTTGAAATAACCAATCAATCTGTTTAGTAATAGGAACATTGATCACACTGGGTTTTCTACCAAATATCGTGTAGATCTTATCTTGCCTGTTTGGACTAAACAAGGGCTCAGCACTCAGGCCGGGGAGATGCAATCACAATAGTGGCTCATTTTAGCACAGCTGCTGGAGTCTGTTATGTAGGTAACACATAGATTTCCCATGGTTTCATGTAGCTGGAGTTTCTTTCTGGCCTGGTCCCAAAGCTGCTTCAGACCCAAATAAACACACAGACATTATATTAATTTATAAACATTGGCTGATGACTAGGGCTTCTTATTGGCTAGCTTTGTCTTAATTATTAACCCACTTCTATTAATCTATGTATTGCCACATGGTTGTGGCATACCCATAATTCAGTATGTTACTCCTTTGGCAGCACGGTATCTCTTGGCCTCTCTGCCTCTCACCCCAGTATTTTCAGCCTCTCCTAGCCCTGCCTATCTTCCTGCCTCTACTGGCCAATGTTTTGTTTTGTTTTGTCTTTCGAGACAGGATTTCTCTATATTGCTTTGGACCATGTCCTGGAACTAGCTCTGTAGACCAGGCTGCACTCAAACTCACAGAGATCCACCTGCCTCTGCCTCCTGAGTGCTGGGATTAAAGTTGTGGGCTACCAATGCCCTGTATCCAATCAGCGTTTTATTCATCAATCAATAAGAGAAACATATACAGAAGAATATCCCCCATCATCTCTTTACTGTCTAAATAAAAAGGTTTTAAGTTAACAGTAAAATTACACATAACAAAATGATTGTCAATTAAGAACTATAGTTAACAATATTTAGTTCATTACCAAATGGTAAGATTTAAAGAAAATATTCTATCATCTATCCTATATTTATGAGTCTAAAGTTTTGCATGTAACTTATCATTTATTATAACTAAGGAAAATCATAACCATAACTATGTGTCTTCAACTCCATCAAAGACCTCAGAAAGATAATATATAAACTCTAGAATTAACAGAGACATCTGCTGCCTGGACAGTCACTCAAAGTTCTTCTGTAATGTTGGAACATCCATCTTCAGCCCATAGGCCACAGTGTGTCTGGCAGACTTCTCAGTGAAGCAGGAAATTTTAAACTGTCTACCTGTATTGGCAGTTTGTCAGTCACTTTTCTCTGTGTCCTGCAGAATGTCTGGCAGACTCTTCCTTGAAGCAGGAACCCTGAAGCACTGTCCCATCTTGTTTCAGCAGTCACTTTCCTGTGGGTCCTACATGTCCAGTTTATACAGCGTAGTCAAACAACTCAGACAGAGCAATTTCTTGCCCAGATGGCTAGTCTTGCCATGTTGAAGGCAAACTTGATAATGAGTTTCTTCCATGCCTATCTTCCTCTCTGAAGTAACTGGTGTTGCCAGGAGCAGTTGTGCCTCACTGTCATGAAAAACCCTAAACCGTTTTAGATGCCATATTCTGTAGGTCTTTGAAAGGTTTGAAGACCTATCCATTTGAAATATATCTCTGTACATCTAGAGAATCTAACTAATATAACTTAAGTTTTGACTATTACAGGTGACTATAATCTGTATTTAGTTATACACTACATTTTTAAATGAGCTGTATAAACACTATCTAAACAAAAGGAGAACTATACCTATAACAAATTGACCTTAAATTTGACTCAATAAATTGTAATCCATACCAATACAAAGTATTCATTTCCACATCATATTCCCCCTTTTCCCTTTAAAAAGAGATTGGCTGTGGTCATTAACCATTATAACCAACCCCATTTAAATGAAAACAAACATTTATAAACAATAGTTGGGAATTTGGGTGTAGTTCTCTCCAAACTGCTTCCTGCTGTTTGTGGGTGCTGTCAATACCATGGGGATCCCGAGAAAACCCAGAACCCTGGCCAAATGCTGGCTGTAGTATCTGAGCCTGCCTTGTCCCAGCTGATTTGGATGTTGGATCACCTGGGACACTGCTTCAGATGGTCTGGCTTGAACAAATCATATTAGTTTGGAAGGAATCCACAGCTTTTCATTTTCTGAGGAAACAAAAACAAAATCTCTTTTCCAGAATAACATGTCCTTAGACTTAAATTTAGAATTTAAGGCATTTTAAAAATAAGTAAGTTGGATTAATCTAGCAGCAGTATTTATAATCAAATGTCTTTTAGCAGCTGTTGCTCCTTCCTCAGAAATCAAACAATATAAAGACAACACAATAACATGTAGTACCCAGATCTGTGTGTTTTCCATACTTACATGGGTTTTAACATTACCCTTTTTAAAATATATACTTTTACTTTTTTGTTTTTTGAGACAGGTTTCTCTGTGTCACCTTGGCTGCCCTTGAAATCATTCTGTACACCAGACTGGCCTTGAAATCACACAGATCTGCTTGCCTCTGTCTCCCTACTGCTGGGATTAAAGGCGTGTGCCACCACACCCAGCTACTCTTGTCTTTTTTAAGGATGTTATCCTTTTTCTTTTCTCTCCCAAGCCTGCATATATTTTTAAACACACACTATAAACCCTCTAAAGGTTTTTCATCTAAATCAGCCTTTACTATATATCTCTTTTTCTGTCCACAAGTCTTATCAGCTAAACAACGGCTAAAATTAAAGCAAATGTTTTAGCTCCTGGCTTTCCAACATGGCAGGGGTACATTTACCTCCCAGAACTAGGAGGTGTGCTCTCTGACTAATCTTTTTTTGTCTGTATGAGTGAAAGCTAAATCTGCCATTCAGCATGCTGTGTGGCTTGGAGATATGGTCACGGCTGCTGCCAACTACTTAGTCATACCGTTTAATTTTTGGTAGCAGGACCTGTATTCTCTATGATGGGGAGGTCCTTCTGGATACATGTTCCTCTTATTGGTTGATGGATAAAACAGTTTGGCCAGCATAGGCAGGGAGATGGGCGAGGCTAGGAGATGGGGATAATTCTGGGAGAGCGAAGGCGAAGAGAGACCACGAGGAGACACGAGGTAGTGGAGGACAGAGTAACAGGTCTGGGCCTCTCTCCAGTAAGATGAGACCACACGGAAATACGCAGATTAATAGAAACTGGGTTAATAATTAAGACAGAGCTAGCCAATAAGAAGCCCTAGCCATTGGCCAACAGTGTTATAATTAATATGTCTCTGTGTGCATATTTGGTGCTAAATGGCTGTTTCACACAGCCAACATAGCATAGCTCCTGATGTTGAATGGCATGCGCCCCCTGAGTCAGTACTTGTCCAGCAGCATCTGTAAGATGCCTAGGGGAACTAGGATCACTATTCCCCGGAAGAATCTCACTGAGCGGCTCAAGATCTCCCTTAAACACCTGCAAGTAGGGCTACAGCCATTGAATACCTCCCAATTATTTCTGAAAATCATTCAAAGTTTGTAAGCTATGTTTCCTAATTTCCAATTTCGGATATTTAATTTCTTAAGGATGCAAGATATGGCCCAAATACTGGAAAGACAGCTGTCTTTGCCCTTTCTACGGGGCAACTACTAACCCTGCATAGGCAAAGCCCCGTGTAAGCTGTCCATATGTTGCAAGCAAACTTTTTTTTTTTTTTTTTTGGTTTTTTTTGAGACAGGGTTTCTGTGTATTGTTTTGGAGGCTGTCCTTGAACTAGCTCTGTAGAACAGGCTGGCCTTGAACTCACAGAGATCCGCCTACTTCTGCCTCTGGAGTGCTGGGATCGAAGGCGTGCGCCACCAATGCCTAGCAACTCCTTCATTTTTGTGGGCAAGCAAAATATCATCCATATAGTGACAATACAAACTTGTGGAAATTGATCTCTAATAGGTTATATAGCTTGAGCAACAAACTTCTGGCATAATGTAGAACTATTAGCCATGCTCTGGGGCAAGAACCTTCCGATGATGTCCCCTGGTGGGCTCGGTGTCCCCTCGTGGGCTCAGTGTCCCCTCGTGGGCTCGGGGTCCCCTCGTGGGCTCGGGGGCCCCTCGTGGGCTCGGGGGCCCCTCGTGGGCGCTTTCAAATTAACTGATAGAGTGCTGAATGCAAATCTTTGACAAGCTTGGGGAGCCAAAGGGACGATATTTAAACAATCCTTTAAATCTAGAATAATTTTGTAGATATCCTTTGGCATGGCTGTAGGCGAAGGCAATCCAGGCTTCAAAGCTCCCATTAGCTGCACGGTTCCATTAACGTTGCTTAAATCCTGTACTAGTCTCCATTTCCCAGATTTCTTTTTAGTCAGGGTTCCAGGAGGAGTTAGAGAGTGCAGTCCCATCATTAACCATTAACTGCTGCACCGCCTTCATCTTCTCTTCTGTTAGAGGCACTGGTCCACCCATACAGGCTCCTCGGTGGCCTCTCCTAAACATATCCTAGTCCTGCTCTGGGAGGTGTCTTGCTGTGATAGCACCAATTCCTCCCTCATTGTCTTTGCCGAGCCCTTGACTGCACCAATCATTGTTGGAACAGTTGGTCAGCAACAACTGTGTTGGGGCTAGATAAATACAACCCCCTTTGTCTCATATCTTGACTCCATAAATTTATAGCAAGCGAGGAACAATGTGGGCATGGTGGGCCATGGTGGTGCATGACTTTAATCCCAGCACTTGGCTTTAATCCCAGCATTCAGGGACAAGCAGAGGCAGGCAGACCTCTGTGAGTTCGAGACCAGCCTGGACTACAAAAGCTAGTTCCAGGACAGCCTCCAAAGCCACACAGAAACCCTGTCTTGAAAAACAAAACAAAACAAAAACAAAAAATAAGAAACTCCACCTGCCGCTCTTTTTTCTCTTGTTGCCATCTCTGATAAGTCAGATAGATCCTGTCTGTTCTGTCTCTCCCCTCTCTCTCTCTTGTCTCCCCTCTCTCTTCCCCCACTCCCTTCCCAATATAACTCCCTCTCCATGTACACTCTGTCTGCCTGGCATGTTAGTCCCTCACCCAGCACGGACTCTGTCAAGATCACCTTGCTCCCTACTCCTAACGTCAATGACATCTCCTTGGGAGATGTTAATCAGCACTCAAGTCCTCTTTCACACTGTTGCCAATCCACCCAGTCAGATCCCTTAGATCTGTGGAAACAGCAGTATTAAGCTCCTGTCCTTCAAAGCCAGCTGAATGCAGCATATAAAACGCATTATACTCATCTTGGGTAGTATTGATGATAGATAGCCATAACTGAGAGGTTATATTGAGGCACTGAGTTTCACTTCCCATGGGAACAGGAACTCCTTGTACTCCCTCTGTCTGTCCACCTCCATTGGCTGAGCAGGACCCCTGACGTCATAAGGATCATGTAATATCCACAGGATTGGGAAGAAAAGGTCAACAATGATGATAGGTCCTTTTACCTGAGCGACCCTATGGTGCTTGGAAATGAACTCAGGTTCTTTGCAAGAGCAGTTAAGAGCTCTTAACCACCGAGCATCTCTCCAGCCCCATCTCTCCAGTTCTGTAGCACAGGCTGGCTTGGGTTTTTCTCTGCAGGCTAGTCTGGTGTGCACCTGCATCCTGGTGGTCCATGCGGATCCAGGTCTACAAGAGCTCATGGAGGGCTCCACAATTTGAGCTGTATCCCTCCCCTGGTTTGGTTTGAGATAGGGTGTCACTGTGTACCCAGGCTATCCCAGAGCCCATGGAAACCCCCTCTCTCAGCATCCACACTATACTTTTTGATGCCAACTCAGAGTCAGAGTTCATGCCAGTGTGAGAGGCCATTTATTGTTCAGAACCTGGGCTCCCACGTTTAGGGGGAGCCCCTGCAGTGCTTCCTCCCCCCATAGCCCTCATGGACCCCTCAAGTGGCAGGTGGCTGAGCTGGTCGTGGAGGGTGCACATCCTCACATGCTTAAAGTCCAAAGTGGCCACCTTCTCCCTGCAATGACAGTCAGCTGGGGGTCAGCCCAGGGGAGGTGACAGTCAGCTGGGGTCAGCCCTGGGGAGGGTGACAGCTGGGGGTCAGCCCAGGGAAGGTGACAGTCAACTGGGGGCCAGCCCTGGGGGGGTCACAGTCAGCTGGGGGTCAGCCCTGGGGGGAGGTGACAGCTGGAGGTCAGCCCAGGGGAGGTGACCATCCGCTGGGGATCAGCCCAGGGGAGGTGATAGTCAGCTGGGGTCAGCCTTGGGGGGGTGTGACAGCTGGGGGTCCGTCCTGGGAAGGGGCAGGGTTGTTGATGGGCAACAGGAGAAGGAGCCAGGCCCCATCTGGAGACCTCACCCTCCTCCCATGCCCTCTGCCTCCATCCTCACTCCGGCTTCATCTTGTCCGTCAGCAGTAGGTTCTTGACCCGAACGGCTTCGTCTTGGGCCAGCCGAAGGGTGGAGCTCAGGGCCTCTGCCCTGACCTGTTTGGCCAAGGCCTGGCGCTCCAGCTCCTGGGGAGAGGAGTGTAGGCACCGCTGGGCTTGCTGGGCTGGGCTAGGGGTGGAGGGGGAGCTGGGTTGCATGGAGCCCACACACCACCCAAAGTAACCTATCAGGCCTTGAGTCCCACAATTCACTGGTCTCCCCGACTGCACCTCGCAGGAAGCCTGTGAGTGTCCCTAATGCACTGGCAAGAGTCCCAGCAAGCTGAGTGACATCGGAAGTTCTGTGCCCCTACGGCCTATGAAATCTCCTGTATTGTGTGGATCCCAGAATTGCATGGCGCCCTTCTACATCCCTTAATTCCACGACCCTGTATTTGTGATGCTCCCCAGCATTGTAGTGTTCTGTATCCCACAATTCACCATGCCCTGTGACTTTCTGTGTCCTGGGGCTGCAGCTCACTACAATTCATATCCCATCATCCCTTAGGCCAGTATCCATCCCATCATGCACTAACCTCTGTATCCCACAGTGCACCAGGCCCTGACTTCCCACGTGTTCCTACAGCTGCTCACTATAACACATATCCCATCATCCCATAGGCCAACATCATACAGTGCCTCTATGTCCCTCAAGTTCTAAAGCTATAGAGCTGTGACTTGGGTAAGTGGGTCCCTCAGTGTGACATACAGGGTCCCTCTGAGTCCACTGACCTCCCTGAAGGGCTACAGAAAATCAGGCCTATGTCCATGAGCTTCAGCGGCACATGTCCCAGGAAAACCCAGCCCCGGTACATTAATACACTTTGGGCCAGACCCTGTAACTCAGCAGCCACCAAAGTCTTTGTCCTCCTGCCTGCAGAGAGGCAGGATCTGCTGCTGCCATGTAGGCTTCCTGTGCCTGCCACAGGCCAGCAGGACTCTTGAGCCGGGACTACCCAACCCTGCCAAACACTAGAGTAACGTGGGTCAGGGCACCCATGGTCCCTGGTACCAGAATCTTCTTGTGTAGCCTCTGGCAGCTGGGGCAGGCAGGAGCCAGGCCTTTCTGCTTCACCTCATCCACCAGCGGGGTCAGTGCACGTTCCAGCAGCTGCTGCAGGGACTCCGTGGACAACTGCTGTCCTTGGCTGCAGAGGGACAGTCACCGGGTGGATGGGGCCCTGGGTTAGGCTCCATCTGGCCATTTCTCTTGATTGTCACAGTCTTTCGACACAGCCCTGGCTGTGGTGGAACTCCCTCTGTAGACCAGGCTGGCCTTGTATTCTCAGAGATCTGTCTGCCTCTGCCTCTCGAGTTCTGGGATTAAAGCCATCAACCACCAGGCAAGCAATGGCAGTGCAGGCCTTTAATCGCAGCACCTGGCACTCAGGAGGCAGAGGCAGGCGCATCACTGTCAGTTTGAGGCCAGACTGTTCTGAGCAGCTGTTATATAGATAATCCCACCCTTGAAGAAAACAGACATAAACCAGGAAGCCCGGCCTTGTTTCTTTAGGAACCCCGTGCAATCGACCAGATGTTATCTGAAATACACAAGTTGAGCCTGACCATAAGATGTACTGGAAAGCCACTTCCTGCTTTCCAAAGCCCAATGAGGTCTCACTTCCTTTCTGTGTGCACAAGTGAGGCTCGAAGGGCAAAGGCGAATAGAGCTCTACCGTCCTTTAATTTCACTATTTTAACCTATGCATTTGCATATGTGTGTGTGTGTGTGTGTGTGTGTGTTGGTATGAGTCAACTTTTGTGGGTACTGGGAATTGAACTCAGGTCCTCTGAAACAGCAGTGTGGGCTGTTTCATCACCGGAATCATCTCTCCAACCCCTTCCTTTAAGATTTTATTTTCGTGTATGTGTGACTGCATGCCACATGTGTACAGACAGGCCACAGAGGGCAGAAGGGGGTGCTGGATCTCCTGGACCTGGAGGTGGTTGTGAGCCATCCTGTGGGTGCTGGGAATGGAACCTGGGTCCTCTGGAACAGCAGCCAGTGCTCTTAACCACTGAGCCCTCTCTCCAGCCACCTCCACCTTAATTTTAATTATTGTATGAGGACGTCCGTGAGTGTGCAGGTGTGGAGGGTAGAAGACAGCCATTGTGAGTGGGTTCTCCCCCCTCCCACAGAGGATGGATGTACAGGTGATAAGTGTGGCTATCAGGGACACACCAGTCACCTCTCTGGTCCCATTCTTTTCTTTTTTCATTTTCAAAATAGAGCCTATCTATGTAGCCCTGGCGGATCATGCTGGCCTGAAATACATAGCAATCCACCTGCCTCTGCCTCTGAGTGCTGGGATCAAGATTTATTTGCTTATGTATATGGTTGCTTTGTCTACATGTAGGTCTGCATACCGGAAGATCCCATGGGTCTACAATTATAGATGGTTGTGAGCTACCAATGGGTGCTGGGACTTGAACTCAGGACCCGTGGGAGAGGAGGCAGTGCTCTTAACTACACTCCAACTCTCTACCTTACTTTTGAAGACAGAGACTGTGAACCTACAGCTCCTAGAGTCAACCAGACTGGCTGGGGCAGGGATCCTCCCGACTGTTTGCAAGGCAGACATTTCCTGAGCTCTCTCCATGCCCCTAGTGTTATGCTACAGGTCACCCAGAACCCACTCTCCTGACATGCCAAACTTCCCACAATGCACCATGCCTCAAATGGCAATGCACTCAATCTTTGCTTTCCACAAGAGGCCAATGTTTATATGTTCCCACATGTACTATGACCCTCACTCTATACAATATGACTCTCACTCTGCAGTGCGCAGAAGCGCATCTCTCACAATGGCAATGTGCCATCCCACGTGTGACCCACAATGCAGGCTTGACCTCTCCCCATACCTGGCACAGCGGGCACAGGAGCCTTGGGCAGACCGATCCAAGTTCGAGATGTGGTCACCTCCCCTTTGAGTGTTCTGAAGTTGCCGTCCCAGCTCCTCCAGAATCGGTTTCACTGGGCCCAGGGCCTCCAGTTCACTCTTCAGTGAAGCCACAGACACTGCTGACCTCTCCACCCTGAGATGCGGGAGCAAGCAATGAGGGTCATTGCAACATCGACTGTCAGCCCAGAGCCCGAGAGTCCACCTTCCAATGCTGTACACCTGCCTGTCCTCTGCTCCCATGGGCTCTCCATAGCCACCCGGGACAGGAGCCAGAGCTTCTGCCAGGCAAATGTACCACTGCCGAACCACGCCCTCGCTCCTTACTGGTGATCACAAGCAGGGATTCTACCCCAAAGCCACACCCTCAATCCACAGCTGGGGTATTGTAGGCAGGGGCTCTACCACTGGGCCACACCTCCACCCTTCACTGGGGATTCTAGGCAGGTCTCCCTCTTGGTAAGGGTCATTCGCCCCAGCAGATTGCTCAGTCCTTTTCCCTCAAGGATCTACCCTCGGGTTGGCTCCACTTTCCCGTGGACTCCGTGTCCCCACCAGCACGCGCTGAGCCCTTACATAGTACACAGCTCATTTGCCCGTCCTCGCAGCTCCTGCAAGCCCCGTGCAGACTGTGCCTGTTCCCGCTGTGCCCACTCCCACTGGCCCAGGAAGCCATCCAGCCGGCCACCCAGGCCACCCAGCGACCTCAGGGCCTCCTGCAGGGCCCCCTCCTCCTGATGCCGCCGGGCTGCCAGGGAGGACACCTCCTTCCTGATGAATCAGAAAGAGAGAAAGGGTAGGTAGAGATTTGAGCATGCATTCGACCTCATTTTGTGGTGATATTTTGTTCCTGATATAACAAAGTTTGCCCGAGGATAAGCGAGGCAAAGCGACCAGCGGCTAGAGAGTTCTCACCTCTACCAAAGCTCTGCCCTAAAAGGGGGTCCACTGAGCCTCAGACTGCTCCCCACTGCACTGCTCCCAGACTCTCTCAGCTCCTGACTCCTCCACCTCTCTAGTGCTGGGATTAAAGGTGTGTTTCATCACTGCCTGGCTTCTAAGGCCAGCTATTGCGGCTAGCTTTGCAATGGGGTTTTAGAAGTCTCTCATTGTATTGGAACTCTGTACGTGGGGCAGGCTGGCCTAGAACTCACAGAGATCCTCCAGCCTCTGCCTGTCAGTGCTGGGATGAAAGGCATGCGCTACACTACCCCGCCTTTTTTATTTTCCTATGTGTGCTAGATTAGTCCTGCATCACTGAAGCCACCACCCAAGTCCTCTTCTAGGATCCGCTGTCATACTCACTCACTTAGCTCCTCTAAGGCCCGCCCACCTCAGTCTCCAAGTCACTCCCACATCCCTTCCCATCCTCCCTCACCAACCACAGCCCCTCCCACCCTCAGCCTAACCCCGCCCACAAGCCCTCCACCCTCCCCGGAGGCCCAGCCCTTTGTTCCACTCGCAAGTTGGTCCAGTCACTTCCTCCAGTCCCCGCCCACCCCTCCAGCCCCGCCCACCTCCTCCAATTACTGCCCACACCCACCAGTCCCCACCCACCTCCTGCAGTCCCCGCCCCCTCCAGTCCCCGCCCACCCCTCCAGCCCCGCTCACCGCCTCCAGTCCCCGCCCCCTCCAGTCCCCGCCCCTCCAGCCCCGCCCCTCCAGCCCCGCCCACTCCTCCAGTCCCTGCCCACCCCTCCAGTCCCCGCCCACCGCCTCCAGTCCCCGCCCCTCCAGTCCCCGCCCACTTCCTCCAGTCCCCGCCCACCCTCCAGTCCCCGCCCACCTCCTCCAGTCCCTGCCCACCCCTCTAGTCCCCGCCCACCCCTCCAGTCCCCGCCCACTCCTCCAGTCCCCGCCCACACCCTCCAGTCCCCGCCCACCGCCTCCAGTGACCACCCACTCCATCCAGTCCCCGCCCACCCTCCAGTCCCCGTCCACCCCTCTAGTCCCCGCCCACCCCTCTAGTCCCCGCCCACATCCTCCAGTCCCCACCCACCACCCACCCCTCTAGTCCCTGCCCACTTCCTCCAGTCCCCGCCCACTCCTCCAGTCCCCGCCCACCCTCCAGTGACCCTGCCCACCCCTCCAGCCCCGCCCACCGCCTCCAGTCCCCGCCCCCTCCAGTCCCCGCCCACTTCCTCCAGTCCCCGCCCACCTCCTCCAGTCCCTGCCCACCCTCCAGTCCCCGCCCTCCCCTCTAGTCCCCGCCCACATCCTCCAGTCCCCGCCCACCACCCACCCCTCTAGTCCCCGCCCACTTCCTCCAGTCCCCGCCCACTTCCTCCAGTCCCCGCCCACCCCTCTAGTCCCCGCCCACTTCCTCCAGTCCCCGCCCACCCCTCTAGTCCCCGCCCACACCCTCCAGTCCCCCGCCCACCCCTCTAGTCCCCGCCCACATCCTCCAGTCCCCGCCTACCACCCAACCCTCTAGTCCCCGCCCACTTCCTCCAGTCCCCGCCCACCCTCCAGTCCCTGCCCACCCCTCTAGTCCCCGCCCACATCCTCCAGTCCCCCGCCCACCCCTCCAGCCCCGCCCCTCCAGCCCCGCCCACCTCAGCTCCTCCAGGCTGGTGGAGACCTTCTGCAATTCCTGCTCTGTCAGCGAGGGCCCCTCCGCTGCCCGCAGGGACACGCCCCAGGCACTGGAGGCCAGGCCTCGCGGCCGCGGGGACTCCTCGGGGCTGCCGGGCGGGCCGGAGCAGCCCTGACTGGGAACCACAGGGATCAGGCCGTGCCGCGAGAGGCCGGCCTCCAGCTTCTGCTCCAGCTCCTGCAGCTCGGCCTCCTGCCTCCGCGGCGTCTCATCCTGCAGCTGCTGCTGGAGGTATCTTAGCTTCTCCTGGGCAGGGGAAGCCAGTGAGTCAGGGCGTCCAGCACCGCGTCACCCTCGGCCATCTGCACCCCAGGCATCCCCCGGGACTCGGGCTCCAGGCTCCCAGACTCAGATTCCTCAGGCTCCACTCTGGTCCCTCCCACCAAACCCCTTTTCGCTCCTCCCATGGGTCCCTTCAGCCCCACCTCCAAGCTCCACAGTCAGATCCGACCCTCCTCAGCTCTTGGAGGCTGTGCAAGCTCTACACACTTGCCCCTGCCCTCCCCAGTCCCTCCCACACCCACCCCTAGGCTCTACCCAAACTTCCCACTAGACTCGCTCGGGCCCCCCTCCACACCACACTCGCTCACCTCCAGCAAGGCAGAGTTCTGCTTCAGGACGCTGGTTTTGATTTCAGCATCTTCCACTGAGCGCGCCACCTTGCGGCAGTTCTCCTGGGTCAGAGCATCAGGGCGGAGGCCCTGCCTTCCCATTCCGGTTCTGCCCCCACCTTCAGCCTCCCTGTCTGCATAGCGCCTGCCCCATGTAAGATGCACCTACTTCCCAGCCAGGCTTCTTCCCTAGCCACACCTGTCCTGTCCTGTCCTTTCGGCCATCCCACTACTCCTCTGCTGCTTTTGTTTTACATTCAAAAGATTAAAAACAAAAATTACTTATGCACGGGGCAATGGCGGTGCAGGCCTTTGATCCCAGCACTAGGGAAGCAGAGGCAGGTGAATCTCTGAGTTGGAGGTCAGCCTGGTCTACAGAGTGAGTTCCTGGGCAGCCAGAGCTACACAGAGAAACCATGTCTCCAAAAATCAAAAAGATAAAAAAAAATATTATGTGTAAAGGTGCTTCATAAGCGTGCACATATGTACATGACATGCACGCAGTGCCCATGTAAGCCAGAAGACAGGGACACTTGTCGGTAGCCATGAGAGGATCTCATGTACCCTTTGTAAGGATTCAGAGTTATGCTGGCCTGCCCGTCACCGGGTAGAATGCACTGGGGCAGAATCCTGGTCAGGTCAGGGTTCGGTGTGTACTATTCTGCATGCAGGTGCAAAGGACCCTTTAAAAGACAGACCCCGCCCACCTATGCTGTCTTCCCTGCCCTTTCCACTGTCTCTCTGCAGGCTAGGCAAGCACTCTACCCACTGAGCCCCATCGCAAGCCCGCATGCTCCTTGCTCTTCTCATCACTTTCTCTCCAACCCCTTCCTCCCACAGGCGCTCACCTTCAACTGACTGCAGTACCCCTCCAACTCTTCTGCCTCCTGCCGCCTTCTTTCCAGGTTCTCACTCAGCACAGAGCACTCGCTCTTGATCGTGGGAGGGAGGCGGAGTTACACAGAGGCAGTGGGAAAGCTTAGGGGCAGCAGGGTCTTACCCTCCTGGGGGCTGGGCATGCACTATGGTGAAAGAAGGCTCCAAGGCGGGCCCTTAGCTCTGGAGGAAGAGCCCCCCGAGGGGCACAGGGAGCCTCAAGTGTCATACCTGCAGGGTCTGAACGTGCTGATTAACCTTCGTCGTCTTTTCCTTCAAGCTGGTGATGGAGTCTTTGGCACGCACCAACCCACTGTTGACTCCACTCTGGAAAAGAGTGGAAGACATGGATAGTTCATCACGGAGAAAACCAGAGCTTCAGGCTTGTTCTCAGCTGGGTTTTGCCCTGGAAGGGCGTGTGGCTTTGGTTTCCTTGTTTGGTAAAGCCAAAGGTAGACTAGTATTCTTCATGGTGTTCTGGGGAAAGTCAAGTAGGAAAGACAGTTTGAAACGTTGAAGCAAATGCCTAAAATCCCCCAGCTGGGGCGTTGGGGTATAGCTCAGTGGTAGAGCCTCTGCTTAGAATGCCCCAGTGAGGGGCTGGGGTGTGACTCAATGGTAGAGCACTTCCCAGCATGCACAAGATTCTGTGCTCCAGCCACAACTATGTACCCATAAAAGCCCTCCTCCTTTCTCTCTCCCCACTCTCTGCACGATAAAATTAGCATCGTTGTTGATCATCAAATGGAGACAGATCTGTTCCCCAGGAGCCTCTTTGGCCTCCTTAGCACCTCTGGCCAACACACTCACTTTTTGCTTTGGGTTTTGAGACAGGGTCTCCGTATGTAGCTCAGGCTGGCCTGGAACTCAGAGTCAGCCTGTTCTGCTTAGTGAGTGTTAGGACTGAAGGAGCGAGCCACCATACCTGGCTTTCCATCCTCAGTTCTTACCAGCTGTGCAGGGTGAGGCAGTAGCTTGTGCCCTGTGCAAACTGATGGGTTTTTGTGTTTGCCTTCTTAGCAGTCAAATTTGTTACATGATCACTGTTAGTTACATTCTTACTTCTTCCTCAACTGAAGATGAACACTTACAGGGCTCCCTTGCTCCGGCTGGAGATCAGGTGGCCACGCTATCCAATGTAAATGGGTGGGCACAGTGTGGACATTGAGTAATATGTTGAAAGGACAGACGTAGGTTTCTCTACCTTCCTCTTCCTCCCCTTCTTCAGCTTCAGCTTCCTCAGACTCTTTCCCACCTCGTTTTTATTCTTATCCTTTTCTTTCTTTCCTTCCTTTCTCTCTTCCTTCCATTCTCTTCTCTCTCCCCCCTCTCTCTTTCTTTCTCTTTCTACTAAAGAGTCTGATTCATTTGAGGCCAGATTGGCCTCAAAATCCTGGACATGTTCCAGCCTCACCTTCCAGCACTGTGGCCAGCTCTCTTTACTTTTTAGGACAATCTTAGCTGGGCAGTGATGGCAGTGCACACCTTTAACCCCAGCACTCAGCAGGGGAGGCAAGTGTTTCTCTGAGTTTGAAGCCAGGTACAGAGAGAGTTCCAGGACAGACAGCATGGTTAAATAGAGAAAGGAAGTCCCAAAAAAATTAAAGAAATGAAAATAAATATTACCAGCAAAATGGCAGAGGATGCATTCTAAAATTCCACACTTCCATAAGCAGAATGAAATGAATCAGAACCAGTTTGTCACTCTCCTGTTCTCTGTAAATTGAGGATGCAATGGGCCACTTATGCTGGCACACTTGTTATCCTGGCACTTGGGAGCTGATGCTCTGAGGAATGCTGGCTGCCATGTCATGAACACGGGGATGTGTTTACTCTGCTTCTGACCATCGCGTATGGAGAAGACGGTCACATGGTCAGAAGCATGGGCCTCTAGCTAAAAGTCAGAGTGGATTCGAGGCACCCACAGCAGGCAATGTCCTGGTGAGTCATCTTCCGGTCATAGTGGAGATGTCAGATACATACAGCACTAAGGACAACAGTGACCGCATCTTCATCCCGTCAGACCACAATAGTCTCAAGGAAAAGCTGATGGCCTCTACATCTCTTGACCTAATGTGTACTGTTGTGAGATATTTGATTACACCGCGAAAAGATATGCCACTGTGATTGGTTTAATTAAAAAGCTAAATGGCCAGCTGGGCATTGGTGGTGCACGCCTTTAATCCCAGCAGAGGCAGGTGGATCTCTGTGAGTTCGAGGCCATCCTGGTCCACAAAGCGAGTTCAAAACAGGTTCCAAAGCTACACAGGGAAACCCTGTCTTGGAAAAAAAGCTAGCTAGGTAGAACTCCCAGAGAAAGCCCTGGGTAGGAGAGAGTAAATTAATATAAAAAGAAATAAGGCACGCAGGGATGGGAAATGCGCAGGGCATCTGGGTCCTGTATGGTGCTTTGCTGATGGCTGATGAGCAAATGGCAGCTGCTGAGAGACATTGTATTATGGAAGGATTGCTGAATTAAAACAGCCTAAATACTTTAGAGATGTCTTGGCTCCAGATTGGAAGTCAAATAACGTGTTGCACTGGGGAGAAAAAGTTGTGCTTTTGTTTCCACTGGAAATGAAAGCCATGGATTCTTCCAAAGTTAATCAGGATTAGATTTGACTGGGGGGGGGGACCCCCTGAGATCTTGGCTACAAACATAAAAAAGAAACAAAAGAAAATGTATAAGACAGGATATGTATAAATTGACCCTTTGACATGGGAACAGCTCTGGGACTAGGTGAGAAATGATAAATTTTGTGGCTACAGAGTCCTCACAACTTATTAATACATGCCATCCTTTCATATAGCATGGGTAGAGATTCATATTACAGTCTGGTCATACAGTCCAAACAAATGTATAAGGTTAACAAATGCCTTTTCCCTGTTCAAAGATAAAATTTTAAAAAATCATCTTTAACTTGTACATTCTGCACATTCCATACTTGTGATAATGCACATACTTATGGTATTACACACACACACACACACACACACACACACACACACACACACTTGTATAAAATGTTTTAGTTTTTTGAGACAGTAGATTTGGAGCCTGGCTCTTGCTCTGTAGACCAGGTTGACTTCATACTCACATAGATCCGCCTGCCTCAGCATCCTGAGTGCTGGGATTAAAGCTGTACACAACCACCATCTGGCTATATGTTACCTTTAAATGTTTGTGTGTTTTTAGGAAAAAAGAATCAGATACAAAAAAAAGGACAACTATCCCTGATGATCCACACTATGAAAATGCTACCTCAAAATTCTCCATCCAGAACAATTTCAAAGCTGCTGGCTGAGAGGGTGCAGCCTCATGCCCTGCCCCAGTCAGTATCCCAGATAAGCCCTGCTCTTTCCCATCACACAGACGCTGGAGATCAAAGGGCACAGCTAGTTATCCCAGGACTTGACAACTACATCCATTTTCTCAGCGTCTCCTAGAGATGCCCTCCCCCCAGACAATAGGAAGAAGTCTAGAGGACCTGAAGCCCACATCCCCACGATGTGGGGTGGACAGTTTTTGGCCATTTGCTGAGTTATGGACGTTTGTCATTGTTTAGTGGTGTTGGGTACAAGTTGGTATTGGCAATGGTCAAGAAAAAAGCAGAACAAAGGATATTAGATTCAGGGATCTCATTCTGAAAAGAAAAAGGGTGGATATAAGATAAAAGCATAGATTATTGAATCTACTTTCAACATAAAAAAAACAACTACTAGTCTTAAATGTTTTACATTGGTTTAAATTTTTACATATTGATACAAATTTAAGATTATTTTGTTATATTGCATATATGTTTTTACTCTTGATAAGGTATTGTACCTATGTAGTTCCTTTAAAATGTAAAGTTTTAGTCCTTGAAAGTTATTTAGGATAATAAAGAAATGCAGTCAAGTAATGGGAGGTGTCACTCTGTAAATATGTTTCTCTTATTGGTTAATGAATAAAGCACTGTTGGCCAATAGGACACCAAGATAGGTAGGACTAGGAGACAAGGAGGAAAGAAGAACACTTGTAAGGAGTAGTCAGCATGTAGAGACTGGAGAGAGCAGAACGCTGGTCCCTCTCTCCAGTAAGATGAAACCACATGGAAGTACTTAGATTAATAGAAATGGGTTAATAATTAAGATAGAGCTAGCCGATAAGAAACAAGTAACTGGCCAACAGCATTATATCAAATACAGAGTCTCTGTGTGTTAATCAGGGCTGGTGTGGTGGTGGAACCAGACCAGCCAGCAGGAAAAACCTTACTCATAACAGTCAATTATTTAGCCATCTGTGATAATCAAACTTGTAGTTGTGTTCAAGATTAAACACATATATTTTAAATAGATACACGGTCTTCAAACACTTCAAAGATCTACAGAATATGACATCATGATGTTTTAATACCATTAGGTTTTCATTAGAGTGAAACACGTCTACTCCTGGCAGCAACAATTTACTTCATAAAGGGTGATGGGCCTTGAAGAAACTCCACATGGAGTTTGCTTTCAGTATGGCAAAGCCAGCCATTTGAGCAAGAAACTGCCCTTGCAACCTGGAAGCAACCTAGATGCCCCTCAAATGAAGAATGGATAAAGAAGATGTGGCGCATTTACACAATGGAATACTACTCTGCAGAAAAAAACAATGGAATATTGAAATTCGCAGGAAAGTGGATGGATCTTGAAGAGTGAAGCAACCCAGTCACAAAAAGAGGAACATGGTATGTACTCACTCACATATGGATTTAAGACATAGAGTAAAGGATCACCAGCCTATAATTGACACCACCAGAGAAACTACGATACTAGGAGGAATCTAAGAGATTAATACAAGGTCCCTTGCAAAAGGGGAAAGGAGCAAAATCTGAGCATATTGGGAGTGAGGATGGAGTTAGGAGAAAGAGATGGGAAGGAGGGAGAATATGTGGGACTAGGAAGATTGAGTCAGGGGACAAATAGATAAGAGCAGAGAGAGAGAGAGAGAGAGAGAGAGAGAGAGAGAGAGAGATACCATAATAGAGGGAGCCATTATAGGTTTGAAGAGAAAACTGACTCCAGAGACCTACTAGAATGACCTCAACTAACAATCTGAGCAACAGTGGAGAGGCTACCTTAAATGCCCTTCCCAGATAATGAGATTGATGACTGACTTATCCACCATCATAGAGCCCTCATCCAGTAGCTGATGGAAACAGAAGCAGAGACCCACAACTAAACACTGAGCCAAACTCCTGGAATCCAGTTGCAGAAAATGGAGTCACGACCAGGCTACAGAAACCCACAGAGACAGCTGACCTGAACAGGGGGAGCTAATGGACCCCAGACCGATAGCTGGGAAACCAGCATTGGACCGACTCAGACCCCCTGAACATGAGTCTCAGTTAGAAAACCAGGACAGTCTAAGGGACCTCTGACAGTGGAACCAGGACGTATCCCTGGTGCACAAAAGGACTTTGGGAGCACATTCCCCATGGAGGAATACTCCCTTAACCTAGAGACAGGAGGGAGGGCCTAGTTCCTACTGCAAATGACTTGACAAATGTTGATGATCCCTCCTGGAAGGCATCACCCTCCCTGGGGAGTGGGGGAGGGATGGGATGGGAGGGATGGGAGGGAGGGAGAGGGAACTGGGATCAATATGTAAAATAAGAAAAAATAACAAGAAAATAAAAAGTAAAAATAAAAAACAAGAAAGAAGCTGCCCTCACTCAACTGCTGCCAGTGTGCTGTCCAAATTCGACAAACGGGACACAAAAGACGGTGACTGCTGAACTTTGCCAAGACAAGGTGGGCAGTCCTTCAACGTTCCTGATCCACAGG
Organism: Cricetiscus sungorus; assembly: GCA_030556225.1. Lineage (NCBI taxonomy): Eukaryota > Metazoa > Chordata > Mammalia > Rodentia > Cricetidae > Cricetiscus > Cricetiscus sungorus. Next base: position 1,864,903 of record JANBXA010000732.1, read on the forward strand.
GAAATCTCTCAGACATTCTAGGCTTATGGGTCAAAGATGGACGCCCCAACGTTGCAGGGAAACGTGGGTGGCTGTCCAGGAAGCCAGATGTGTCTGATATAACCGTAGTTTTGGAAGTTGTTGGCTCTACACTTCCTGTTTAGTTGGATAATATTATAGCCTTTCTCAGGTCTCTGATGGAACTGAGACAGGATAGTTGTTGGAAACTAGCAGTCTCCTGCCCCTGCTCCTGACGATGGGGGGGACGCTCATGGCATGTCATCGCTAAGTCACAAGTTACCTGGCTGCTTATGCATTATCTAGCTGCACAGGGGACTCAGCTATATTGCACAAGTTTCCCTTTTGAAGCAAGCTTGCCAAGCACACCCTCCTCTCCCTCTCCCTCTCCCTCTCCCTCTCCCTCTCCCTCTCCCTCTCCCTCTCCCTCTCCCTCTCCCTCTCCCTCTCCCTCTCCCTCTCCCTCTCCCTCTCCCTCTCCCTCTCCCTCTCCCTCTCCCTCTCTCCCTCTCCCACTTCCTCTCCCTCTCTCTCCCTCTCCTTCTCTCCATCTCCCACTTCCTCTCCCTCTCTCCCTCTCCCTCTCTCTCTCCCACTTCCTCTCCCTCTCTCTCTCTCCCTCTCTCTCCCTCCCTTCTCTCCCTCTCCTTCTCTCTCTCTCCCTCTCCCTTTCCCTCCTCTCCTCTCTCCTTCTCCCTCCCCCTCTCCCTCTCTCTCCCTCTCTCCCCCTCTCCCTTTCTCTCTCTCTTTCTCTCTCCCTCCTCTCTCTCCCTCTCCTTCTCTCCCTCTCCCTCTCTCCCTCTCCCTCTCTCTCCTCTCCCTCTCTACCTCTCCCTCTCCCTCTCTCTCTCTCTCTCTCTCTCTCTCTCCCGCTCTCCCTTCCTCTCTCCTCTCTCCCCTGCTTTTGGTTGGCTACCAGCTACCCCCCTTCTCTCCCCTCTATCAATAAACTCCCGTGGGTGCTGAGTCTCGTGTTTGTTTCATAGGCGGTAGCAAAACAAAAGAACAACATTGGTGCCGTGACTGAGGGGGCCTCCCCAAGACCTGGGCGGCTGCGTGCTGCTGGGCTGCCACCACAGGATGGGCTGGCTCAAGGGGAATGGGACAAGGGCAGGGGCACTCAGGGTCCTTGGAGCAGAGAGAGGAGAGAGGCAAGCAACTGCCCCATCTGGAGCCTGCCTCAGTGTCCCTTCCCATCAAATGGGGAGAAGGATAGGTTGCTATGACAGAGGGGCTGGACATGGGACCTGCTCCACAGCTACAGGGTAATTAGTGTCTAGATGGACACAACGAATGACCCATGTCAGCATGGAGGTGGAGGCAGGAGAATCAGGAGTTCAAGGCCGCCCTCCACTACACAGTGGGTTTGAGGGCGGACGCTCAGTTGCAATGCTCGCCTAGTACACACTGGGCCTGGGTTCCATCTCAGATTTGCACAAAGTAGGTGTGGTATTGCACACATGTGGATGCCCTGCCTGCCTGCCTGCCTGTCTGTCTCTCTCAGTCTTGGTCTCTGTCCCCACTATCTCTGTCCCTCTATCTCTCTGGGTCCCCCTACCCCCTATAGCTCAAGTACTGGGCACCCTTAACCCCTCCCACCCCGCCAGCTCAGAGAGGTGGTGAGTGCAGATCAGGATTCACTAGACTAGTATGATTAAGGTGGCGTTTATTCAGGGAAGGAGCTTACACAAAACAAATGACTGTTGTGGGGTCCTGCTCCAGCAATGCCACCCTACCACCCAGATGATGTGCCGAGCCCCTGCCTTTTAACTGGTCATGTCTGCAGGTCAGTGCTTGGTCCGTGCTACAGGTCGGGGGTTGTGAATATCTCACTACAATACCCTTTTTGCGCTAAAGAAGATGTAGGCTTGATACAAAACCATACACGATGACAGCGAATATCAAGCATGCTCCAGGAGCAGGAAAAGTAAACACACACAATTAAAACCTTCTGCCAGTGAAGCAACGCAGAGCAATTGGCCTGGACTACGGAGAAGAGGAAGCTGCTGGCTGTAAGAGGCTGGAGGCCCATGGGTGCTCGCACAGCATTGGTCCCTAAAGCCCTAATCCCCACAGCCCAGAGCTGTTTGATGTCAGGCCCGTGGGGGCCGTGTTAATAGCTCTGGTGGCAGGCACTGAGCTCCAGGCTCTGCATGAGAGCCACCCTGGCTTCCCATCCAGCGCTAGTCCCGCCTCCTCTGCCCACCCTGCCTCTTCCCTCCCCTGCATGCCAGCCTCCTGCTCTGAAGGCATTAGGGAAGAACACTTCTTATGAGACCAGCAGCCTTGATTCTTACAAGCAATCCTTGGGGAGACTCTGCTGTCTTCTACTCCTCGGTTACTCTTGCCTTCATCTTTAAACTGGGTCATTATATCAACTCCTTTGTACGCGTTCTAAACGGGGAAGTGGCGGCACTGGATACAGCACCCCATGGCCAGCAGTAAATGGGAAGAGAGTCAATTTGCCAAGTGGCTTCGCCCTCTGCACTGAAGCCACAATGGCCGCCTATGGCCCTCGCCTTCCAGCCTGTGCGAGCAGTGTCCTGTTCTCCCTCTTGTCACTTCTCTCCCGTATACCACAGTCCTCTTTCCTTCCCCAGA